>MKGM01000483.1:0-12061 GCA_002018265.1 Ceratocystis harringtonii | reverse complement strand
CCCCCCCACCCTCCTCCTCCCACCCCAGAACGCACCCGCCTGGTCGTTGCTGTACTACATGGGACAGGTATATATTAGCTACTTTTATCTCTATTATTTTCTTAGCCAATCCGAACCTGCGACCGCAATGTGCTTGGTCAGCTCCGTTGTCTCTCGTTCCTCAACTTTTATACGCAGCTATACGTCGAACTGCACAGCATATTCTTCATGTCTCTAGGTTTTTCTATCTTTCTGTCCCTGCCTTTCTTATTGCCTCCGTTCGGTCCGGCTTTCCAAACTGTACCGTGTGTTTAGAAGCAGAAGCAGAAGCAGAAGTAGAAGCAGAAGCAGAAGCAGCAGCAGAAGCAGAAACAAAAACAGCCCCAAACACATTACCGTCCACCGTTGCAAAGGCGCCACCAAGGGAACATTGTCTAAGCCTGTCTTTTAGTCATTCACGCATGTATTTCTCGTTCCAAATTATATTTTTTTCTCAATTGACAGTGGGTTGTTTCGGACTAGTCAAAGTAAGACACCGAGCCAGCCGCTGCAATGAAAACGAGAGCAATAATCTCTTCCCTCTACCCTCTAGTCACGTAGTTCTTGTCTGCGCACAGGGCACCAACCAAGGACAAACTACTCTCCTGGCCTCTCCCGCCCAATGATCTTAGCCGTGTCTCAATCAAGCCTCCTCTACTGCTCACCATCCCCAAAACTCTCCAAGAAACTGTGAACAAACTCCGCCTCCCAGTGTCTAATCTAATGTGAGGAGGGCCTTGCTCTCCTTCTGCTCTTTTCCACGTTTTGCCTATCTTGCTGCGGAGTTACCCACCGCCTTATTTAGGTCTTTTCTCAGCTTACGAATTGTCTTGGTCTGACATTCGACCTGTGGTGAATCAAGCTTGGCTCGAGCTCGAGAAGAACACAATATGCAGCACAACACAGAACTGTGATGCGCTATGTCCTGATTTCTCCCCGTCTTATGTTGCTTACTTCCCCGCTAAACACCAGGATTTGGCCAACGTTACGGCCTACAGACCAGAGGGCAGCTGAGCTGAGAAAGCAACTGGCAACGGGGAATGTAATCTAGAATCCAACCCAAGAAAACATGTATCTCATCGAACTCAACCGAGCTCCTGCTTAGGACAGCATGGCGTATTACCTCGCGAAAAACGCGCGGCAGTTTTCTGTATTCTTCAATGAGGAATTGATGCAGTTGAACCTAAGCATCAAACAAGAGGAAAGGTACCTACGTACCAGAGCGGATATCTAGCCATGTAATAGACCCTTATTATTAAAGGAACCCTAAGGTAGGCACCTAAACTGTGGAGCCTTGAGTTGGAATATGCTGTGCTACCTTATCAGAGTCCTTCTAGGGGCAACTGCACTGCACGACTTATATGTGCTAAGCTATTATTTTATTAATAATCACGTGACCCCATGGTGTTTTTGTTTTCTTCTTCCAACTCTGCTTTCCCTTTGCCTTCTTCTTTTCCCTCTTTATTTTCTAACGCTATGCTTCTTCTGACCTCCCCTTTCTATTATCTGATTACACCCCCACCACTCTTGGTGCTACGTAGGGATTCTCACTGTCATTTTGCTAGCAGCAGATTCTAGATCCATAAGAAGCTATGTAACTTGCAAGTCTTGAGTCGATGATGGGCTAGACCCTGGAGAAAGTCTTTGTCTTGTGTTTTCTCTTCCCTGCCAAGGCTTGCTGGCTGTTATCACGTACTACGACTGGTGATGAAACCGGTCCAGATTGGGTCTTGAGATCCTGGGTTGAGGACAAATGAATCAACACCAAGGTGTGAAAATGCCGGCCGCTATCTTATAAAGCACTACTCGCTATTTACCACAAGAAAGCTCTAGGCATGGCGGGTGTAGAGCAACATAAATGATGTCTCTACCGCAGTGCATGAGGCTGGATGTGATACATCATGTGACTTTACTGATGCTGGAATATAACTAGCTGTACTGCGTACTTGCGTATCCATGTACGCTGGGAACCGCCAAGTCTGCCATCCCCCACAATCGCCTGTATTTGTTAGAGATGTCATCACCTGCTGTAAACAACGGGTTGCACAGAAGCTTTTTCTAACCCTAGACATCCGGGAACGGGAAACGGACCAAAAAGAAATGCCGCCAGGAGTATACAAAACGGAAGGGCACATGCATGCGCACACGTATTCGAAGCCCCCCCCCTCCCTTGAGCCTGACATGACAAACTGTGCAGAAGAAGGTATATTTTAAACACCCACGTAATTCGCTATCATACACCTGCCTGTGCTAGTACGGGTACGTAGCGTGCTACCGAAGGGCAAGACAATTGACTGCCAACACATTGCACACCTGTATGTTTCACAGAGACATGAGCCCGGCACGATACAGAGCCGTTCGTAGCTAGAAGAAAGAAAAGAAGAAAAAAATAAGGGGGAGGAAAGGGAAAAGAAGGCCAGGAAAAAAGGCTGAGAGCAGCAATGAGCATATGGCTATATGCATATAATACGTAGTACATACACGAATCGAGACAGACAGCGTTAGGGAAGGGGATGAAGAAGCAAAAGGGTGACTGCCTGCAGCCGTAGTCGCCAATACTACATAAAGCTCGTATAATCTGCAAATTGTACGTGTGGATATCTCGCAAGTCACAACATCAGAAGGCCTTTTTTCTCTTGTGCCTGTCCTTGGCATACATGATCTCCCTGTTGTCTTGTGCTACACCCACAGCGAAATAACTACCAATCACCATCGGTGCAAGATGGCGCGTTATTATAGCTTCTACGCACGTTTATTTACTAGCATCAGAGGTATCGAGCAAAATCGCAATAATAGTCCTATAATGAACGAACACAAGAGGTGAGAGAAAGGAGCTTCTTGCCCAAAGACTCCAAACCCTCGGCACAACTTGCTTTACAATAACTTAGATCAATCTGTAAAAAGAAACAAAAACCCCATTAAAAGCAAAAAGACTCATCACTTGGCCAACTCGCATATTTCAACACTCTTCTGTGACTCCCCGTCTTTCCCCCTTACTGACCAGGGTAAGTCGCTGACACATCGGTGCTTCCCGTTTTATTCTTGACTCTCTTCGACTTGCTGCGGCCAAACAAGCGAGATGAGCCCTCCTTTATACGTGTAGTCAGATGCTTGTCCTTCGACGGCGAGCTAGAGTCGCCTCTGTTGGCCTGTGACATGGCTGCGGGCTCGGTACCCAAAGGTTTGCCTGTTGAAGGCCCAGCAGTTGAAGACCCGTCACCAATCGCTGCAGCATTGCTAGCTTGGGAAGGACCAGGCCCATTAGAAGCTGCAGAAGGAGCCTTATTGCTCATGCCGTAATACTTGCTAGCGGAATCCATCTGTGAAGAATCAGTATTTTGGCCGAGAGATGTGCCGTGGGTTCCGGCTACAGTGTGAGCATCCCGTGCCTGATCATCGCTGGTAAAAGTGGCTTCAGGTCCAGTAACAGTGGGGATATAAGCTGAGCGGACGCCAGTAGTGGCTATAGGGCCAGAGGGAGGAACTGAAGCAGTATTGGCCATGGCTCCTCCAGCAGCACCAAGACCTGAAGGGCCAGCTCTAGAGCCGGTTGGCGTTGACTGGCTGGAGTTTGAACCAACGGTGGCTGCGGTGGAATCGGTAGTCTCTCTGGCAAAGAAGGTAGGATCACTTCCGACTGTCGCAGGGTTAGTTCCTTGGGTCGGGCTTACAGAGCTACCCGACCGACCAACGCCTTGGGCTTCTCTTGCACGGACAGTTTCCTGAAGCTCTTCTTTAAGTGTCATAGGATGATTGGTATTAGAGGTGAAGTCTCTGTTCCAAGGACCAGACCACTCTTCAGAAAGTTCAGAGGGGTCAAGTGAGGTGGTGTTTGAGGGGCTTTTACTGTCATGCGCCGCCAAAGTAGCTGCTCCAGCAGCAGCTCCAGCAGCGGCCCCAGCAGCGATTCCCCTTCCAGCTCCTGTGCCCGGCCTAGTGGTGGCTGTAGGGGCACTTCCAGCACCTTGATACGAGGTAGCACTACCAGAAACATCATCCCGAGGGTGATCTAGTTGGCCCGACTTCATGTGATAGTGAGAGGGGCCTTTGTTGGCCATTTTGGCTGCAACCACAGGAGTGTGAGCATGGGTATGAGGGTAATGGGGCTGCACATGCTTGGAAGTTACACTGGGAGGAACGTCAAATTGCTCGGACTCATGTGGGACACTGCCACCAGCCATGCGGTAGGTGTTATCAGCCTCCTCAAATTGTTCACCAATTCTCGGTTGGTTAGTCCGTAGAGCAGGCTCAGTGGTCTGTTTAAGACTAGAGGAGCCCATGTGGTAGGTACCAGAGTGATCATCATCATGATGTCCGGGGGCCGATAGTGCGGCAGCGGCAACAGTAGTGGCAGCGCCAACACTTGCACCGGCCCCTATAGTGGAAGAAGAGGTCTTAGAGTGGGTGTGTTTGCTGGGTTCATAGTATGTCTTGGTACCATCGGCGGAGTAAGAGGTGTTGGCAGTTTTGGAGGAAGATGTTGGAGCTGCATTTCCTCTAGAAGCAGAAGCAACGCCAGCACTAGTCACCGAGTTCTTATAAGCTGAGGCAGGAGCCCAGCTATCACGACTAGGCATATGGGATTCTTCGTAATCACTGGAAGACGAAGAAATCGAAGAAGAATACTCCTGGTCCTTCTGCTCGGCGCTGGTGGCTGCGTCATCATGGCTAGTAGTCAGGCCAAGAGCCGCAGCGCCAGCACCAAGAGCAGCAGCAACAGTTGCGCCAAGTCCGGCACCAGAGCCTGGGGTGGATTGAGTGTTCTGTTCTCGGGTGGTCTGGGCATCCCCATAGGTTCTGGGGCTGTTACTGATGCCTGTAATGCCGTCGGTGTTGGAGACAGCTCCCAGAGCAGCACCAGAGGAGGCATTGTTTGAAGGAGCCTTGGTGCTAGAAATAGTCTCGCTGGGATAGCTGTTTTTGGCGGTGTGCGATGGGGGACTGAATGAATCGGGCTGCTTCGTTGCGGAACTATTGTCAAGTCGAGTAGGGGTCGATTTGGTGATGTAGTAAATACCAGAACCGGCTGTAGGACCGCGAGTAGAAGCACTGGTTGCAGTGGAAGTCAGGGTTGAAGGGCCTTCCTCTAAGCCAGTAGAGTTTTGCCCCTCTAGATCTTTCTTTTCGCGACGGGGTAGTTTAGTAGCCCCGGCACTTGCACCAACACCAGCTACAGCAGCAGCCCCGGCAAGCATATCACCAACATTTGACCCAAGTGACTTTTCCGGGTCTGCAGTACCTTGAAGACGGCTGCTAGCAGTAGTACCGCTAGGGGTAGTCGCGGCTGCCATCTTACGTGTGTCTCCGCTGCTTCCAGCACGTACATTATCAGAAGAGTCATAATCAGAGGATGAGACAGAGGAGTTCGAAGATTTACGTGCAAGTGGTTGACTAGTATAGTCCGGAGGGTTACTACCCGTAGTGCCCACAATTGGCAGGGCACCACGAGTTGAGGACTTATCAGCAGCGCGAGAAGGAGGAATAGTAGTTGAACCGACAGAAGTAGGGTAGGTGGGTGACGTAGTTGTTACATTACCATTGGAACTTGAAGCGGCAGCAGCTTTGGAGTCTCGGTCTCTCTGGCTGTCCGAAGCAGAATCCTTTGTTAAACCAACAGCAGTAGCTGCAGCTGCGGCAGCACCAGCAACAGTAGCTCCAATTCCGCTGAGCATACCACCTCCCGAGCTTTCAGACCGCGATTCTTCATGGGAAGCCATATCGTTGGTATTCTGGCGGCCGAATACTGACGTTGATTTTGAGCTGTCTCCAGCATTGAGCGATCCGCGACGCAAATTAGAATCAGGATTAGACACTTGCGACATACGCCGGCGATGAGTCTCAGGGGTAGGAATGAGCTGGCCCGGAACTGAAGACATTTGGTAATGGATGCTCTCGTTAGTTCGAGGCGTGGGCTTCAACGAGAAAGAACCACGTCTATCATGGCTTGTAGTTGGCGCAGGGACTGGACCGGAAGACATCTCGTGTTCATCAGGCAGCTGGCCAAGCTCGCGGAGCTCCTTCTCAGCAGTACCGACCATGCTCCAGGCCTTGGGACGGTTGCTATCGCCTAGAACATGTGGCTCGTTGGGGTTAACATCAAGTGGCTTGCCATCGGCAGCGGAAAGATTGGGGCCATCAGAGGCTCCTTGACTGCCCATTGGATTAGGACCCCCAATATCGGCAGGTGATACACCAGTTCCGGTAAGGGCAGTAGGCATTGTAGTAGCACCTCCAGACTTGGGTGCGGAAGAAGAGGCAGAAGTAGACATGTTGGTTGGGGTATCCTGTGTCACATCACCCAGGGTGCCAGATTGAGAAGTTCCCTTGCTTTTGCCCTTTGTCGTGGTCTTATCCTGAAGAGTGTTGCTAGACTGTTGATGCTGGGGAAGAGCTTCAGATGAGCCTAGTGCAGCTCTTGAAATATCGGGGCGATGGGGAGTTCTATCATCGGTAGAAATACCCTGGGTGCTAATAGTCTTGTTCCCTAGGTCACGGTCCACATGGCCACTTTCCTTGTTGTCAGTTTCGCTGTTCTTGTTGCTACTAGACATGGCAGCAGCCGCGCCACCTAGGCCAACAGCGCCCATCATAGTGCCAATAATACTAGTAGAACTTGGGCTAGAACTTTCACTTTCCTCGCTTCGAGGCTTGTTCAAGTAATCTTGGTTTTGGGATTGAACAGGAGAAATATCGGAGGCTGCGGATCTAGAAGGAAGTGCTGTGGGTGCAGAAGAGAAGGGAACAGGGTCAACTGTGGTGCCAGTTCCGGCTCCGATCCCAGGAGAACGGGTGCTGTTGTCCGAGATAATTTCTTCTTCAGGATAGGAGCCGGGGTACTTGTGAGACTCGGAGATGCCCTCGGGATCTTCGCTACTAGCAGTAGAACCGACAGCAGGAACACTAGCGTTTGCCGTGCGTTGTGGGGAGGAAACATTGGAAGACTCGAGCTGCTTGCCTAGACTCAGGGGGTTCCAAGTTTCACTTTCCTGGATAGCATCAGGTCGAGCTGAAGTGCCCGTAGTAGTGCCGGAAGTAGAACTATCAGCAGCGGCTTTAGAAGGGCTGGTAGAAGTATCTTTGCTCTGCTTGTCCTTTTGGCACATTCCAGCTGCTAAAGCAGCTCCGGCTCCGGCTCCAGCTCCGGCTGCAGCTGCAGTTCTTGCGGTATTGGCTGGACTAGCAGACCGGATCTCTTCAGTTGACCAGCTTGACTGGGGCCTGCTGATGTTCTTATTCTTCAAAGCAGGCGTATCATTAATGGCCAAAGCCGCAGCCTGCGGTGTATCAGTGTCCAATTTATTAGAGCCGTACAGGCCAGTAGTGGAAGTCGATGTCTCAGGGATTTGCCCTGTTTGGCTAGGGTAAGTTCCGGGATGGTCCTGACCTTCATAAGCCAGGGGTTTGCTAAAGGCTGGAGCGGAATCAGAGGCTGTAGCGCCGCCATCAACGTTGAAACCACGAGCAGCCAAGCTTTGTCGCTGCTCAGGGGTCAGGGCTTGATTCCCGGTAGTAGGGCTGTACTGGCCTTGGCTGTGTACGGCGGCGTTAGGTTCCTCTGTGCCCTTATGCAACGAGTTTTGGCGGTGCATTGCGTAAGCCCCAGCCCCAGCTCCAGTGGCACCTGCGGCAAGAGCAGCAGCAGGTCCCCAGCTAGTGTGAGAAGTCTCGGTAGTGCTCGGGGTTGATCCTAGACTTGGATCAAAGGCCTGGTACTGCTTATTTTGGTGCGATTGGGCTTGGTATTGAGGACTGGCAGAGGCCGCAGTGATGGGGTGGTTATGGACCACAGTTGATGGATGAGCTGTGGCATGAGGCTGCGACTTCTGCGCACCATAGGCGTCTGGTGCTCCACTATAAGCAGTCGCAGCAGCAGCAGCAGCAGCAGGGTCAGACGGCTTTGCCATGTCATGAGAAGCGGGAGTTCCATGAGGCTCAACCATGGTGTCATTGATATTCTGGCTTCTGGCAGCCTGGAATTTACCGCCCTGGCCTGGACGGCTACTCGCACCTCTTTGAGTGGCTACACCAGCCGCTGCCAGTTCAGAGCTATCCTGGCTGTTGATTCCAGCCCAGGGAGTCTCATCTTCCTCGTCAAGAACTCCACTATCGGTACTACTATAAGAGCTAGTGTTGCGCTTATGGTTACCTTTAGCAGGGAGAGGAGTCTCGGAATCCTCAAGAGCAGCACTACCAAGAGCCGCACCACCAAAACTACCTTCGGTCTGAGCAGAAGGCTCAAGCAGGCCCTTGATCTCACTGTACCAGCTGAGCATATCCTGATAGCTTTCGGCCCGGAAAATCCAGGTGTGACCACGATGAAGAGTGCCAGTTTGGCGGCCCTTGAGGATAAATTTGTTGCTGGATCCGCCACTAGCCGAATGAGAGCCCAGGGTTTGGTCAGGCAAGTAGAGCGACATGACGGGGGTTGGACTATCGGCAGACTTGAACTCATGCAGATGAGTAGGCGACAAGACATACCAGCCTGCAGTGAAGCTCTTGAGGTACTTTCCTTTGCGCTCCAGAGGACCGGATCGGATCATGTGACAGGACGGATGATCCATGCCAGGGTAAACAATCTGCTGGACAGTCCGTCTAGGAGCGTTGGTTAAGAACATGTCATCCCTGGACTTGAGCCAGTGATTCCATTCAGTATCGCGGGGCATGCTAATGACTCCAGAACGTAGATCCTCGGAAGTGTTGTAAGCCAAAGTGCTCTCGCGTTTGAGCATGCCAGCAATAGCGTTGAAAGACTTCTGAATTTCATAAACAACAATAGACTCCAGCTCGCGCCCAGAAGTTTCAAGATTGATATGAGCCTGCTGGATATAGTTCTCCTCCTTTAACTGCTTCTCAATCTGGCGATCAACAGAGTGACGTAACAGGTACGGATCCGACTTGCCAGTAACCGAGGATTCGGTGCCTGAAGCATTCGGAGCGATGGCATCGTTAAGGGAGCGGACAGCCTTCTTGGTGTTGTCTATTTCTTGCTCAATATTGCTCTTAAAGTCGCCGGCGAGATTGCGGATTTCCTTTATCTTGGAAGACAGCTCGGAGCGGAGAGAGGTCAACGCAGCAATGACATCTTCTTCAATAGCCCGAGACTTTTCGGCTTCGTTGGCGGCGAGGCGGCTGTGGCTCTGCAAAACATTGAGACCATCTGAGAGGCCTTTAGTCTGGAGGAATTCTTGGGGCATCGTGAATGAAGCTACAGCCTGCTGGAGACGTTGATGAGCTTTGGCGCGGGACTCATAATGATTTCCTGTCTCCTTGAAGTAGGCAATAAGATCTTTGAGGATTTGACGGTATTCTAGACGACAAGCCGAGTCAGTATCTGTTTCATATGAACATTGGGAGCGGGATACACCGTGTGAAACTTACCCTCGAATCGGCTGGCCAAATCTTCACTTGGGTTGGTATCAGTGGGAATGGGGCAATGGAAAGGGCTGCTGAGCTGCTCCTGGCTGTAGCCACGTGAGCCAGATCCGAAGTCCTGGGAAGCGTGGGTAGTAGTAGGATGAGCTCCAGAAACATCGTGGTCGCGCATAGTTCCGCTAGACAGGTGGGAACTATTGCCAGTGCGGCTAGAAAGAATCATGTGGTCGGCAGACGAAGTGGAAACTCCACGGCTATGCTTCGAGCCATCGCCACCACCAGACTTCATGCCCCAGCCCTCACTGAACTTGCTGCCAGAAGCGCTTTTATGGCCTTCGATATCATGGTAGGCATCAGTGACAGCACCGGCATGCTCAGGATAGGAGCGAGGTGCAGAATCATTGGTAGAAGAACCAAGAGCTTGTTCTGCGGTAGACGCCGCGTTCTGGGCGGTATTAAGGGTGTCCTTGACAGCTGGAGCTCGAGTCGCCATTTTGACAGCAAGTAGTATAAAACGGCTTGAGACTGATCAGTAGAATGGTATCCCAAGAGGCGATAATGTGTGCTGAAAGTTGTAAGGGTTGGACGAAACGGAAACAGTAGCGACGAGCATGCGATGGAAGAAAGCTACGGGTAAGAGATTAAAAGAAAAGATTAGATGGAAAGATAGCGACGGTATTACGGGCGAGATGTAATTATATGGCAAGTGTAATATATAGGGAGTAGGTGAGGGTCGATTTTTGGTTATTTTGGTTGGTATATAGTTGAGGATGTGGTGGGCAGCCAGTCTTCAAATAAAGCAGGCAAGAATCAAGTCAAAGGAGGAGGCAAAAGAGAAGGCAACGGACAAGCGCAGAAAATATCTTCATCGGTGGATATCCTCATTTTTATCCTCCTATCGATATACGGATACGTAACTTCCATCGCCTGCCAGCTCAGCGTCATGCCTTCCTCATTCTTCGATTCAAACCCAGCAACTTCCCTTCACACGTCATAACCAACCCAAAATACAGCCAAATCCAAAAATCAACCAATCCATTAACGAAAAAGGAACCGGCTGCCAAGGGAGCTGCCGAATGTGGAAGCGACCTTAGCTCCTGCCCGCTACGTTGGCCGTCTCCTTGAACATAGCATTGAGTTACTCCCTCCGCGTAAGACAAGGCCGTAGTCTGAATGGAATATGCGTCTTTTTTTTTTGGGCTGACGACATGTACGTAGTAGAATGTACCCGCGGACGTTGGATGTATTCTAGTTCAAACAGTAGAATGTAAGCCAATCTCCACAGGTACCAGGTACTACTGGCTAGCTAGCATGCTTGTCCTATGACGACGGCGAGGGTATTGTGTTGCCACCAAGTGCCCAAAAACAACAAGCAGTCGGAAGTATTGTCAATCTCTTCAATGCATGCGTAGCTCCAGCACTGCACTAGTCCACTTCCATTCATCCCCAAAAGTCTTTTCAAGACACGGCCAAGCTGGCACGCGCCCCCTTTTACCGTCAGCACGCTTGTAGCGGTCACCTGAGGCTCTCTTGAGCATATGAGAACCGACTACTAGCTTACGGTGCTGCCTCTTTGGCACTCTTCACGTAGCCTTGCTCACTCAACACAGTACTTACGCACTTGGCGGTGTGGTATCTGCTAGACCTTATACCAGCCTTTTCCCGTCCTAGATACCTCCGTGGCTTATGTATCTTGCAAATCAGCTATTGCTACTTGTAGTTCCACGCAGTAGCTGTGCACGTACTATCAATTCTGGGCATCTTTATGTCCTAAAAAAGCTCTTGCTATCGTCTGGATCTATCAGATCTCCAGATACTTGAGGTCGAGGTCAGTTCACACCCCACTAGACACAGCTGCCACGTACAATCACGTCACGGCCCTCTATCAAAAGATCCTCATAGCGCATGTGCTGCCAGAGCTTTTTCCACTTCGTCGAGTTTGGTGGCAAGCCTATGTCTTCACTTCACACTATACTCTTGAGATCCATCCTTCTCTCGCGTCGTAGCGAAAGATTCGAGTCAGCTGGAACCGATATCTTCTTGTGTGTTAGTTTATTAGCGAGTCAGACTACAGTGGACGCTTTGAGACTAGCTTAGAATCAACCATCTTCAGCTTCGTGCGCTCGCTTGCCACTCTAGCAATACGTTGGATTCTACGCTACCTGAAAGCATGCTCCAATTTGACGCAGAGCTTTGTGTACATAGTATCGAATGAACGGCTTTCCACAGAGCCCGGCCATGCTCTATTGAGCCGCAAGCATCATCCTGACGTCACTTGACGTTTCTCTTTGCAGTTCAGCCAGCATATTAGTAAGAAATAAGGCTAAAAATGATGAAGGAAGATGGAGAAAAAGAGAAAGGCACTAATCTAAGATTTGCAGAGAGGAAAGATATTCGCAAGAGCTCGCGAGAAGCAGAAAGGCGCACAGGCAAAAAATAACCGGGTTGGAATGTACCTGGAGACACGGGGAATCGAACCCCGGACCTGATCCATGCTACGGAAGCAGATGCTTCGGCTATGCTAAGGATCCGTCATACCCCTAGACCATGTCCCCGAACCGATTCGCCGGAATGTTCGGGTCTTAGACTGAAATATATTGGAATGCAACTATACGGCCCTGCCTGAGAAAAATGAAAACAGTCAACTCTCCCTCCTACAACCCTCGGGGGG
>MKGM01000481.1:0-12210 GCA_002018265.1 Ceratocystis harringtonii | reverse complement strand
CCCCCCCCCCACCCACTAACTCCTCGTCTCTGTCACTCTGTCCCTGAAGCCGGCCTTGCTTCTACGCCTGCATCTCCCATTCATACTCTTGCGGTCTTTCAGAGAGGACCCGGCGATCTGCATGGCCGCTTCAAGCTACGGTGCATCCTCATCGCCGCCAACCGCTATTGGCCATTGGACACTCATCATCGTTTGTTCTCTTCCTCCTACTGCGGCTACTTTGTGACTTTAGCTCGTTCAGCTCTGCGTACATACATACATACATAACATAACAAACCCCCCTCCTCTCATCAAATAGCTCACATCCTTCCGTTGTCCTTGTATTCTTTTATCTTCTAGGCCTTGTCTTGCGCCTCTTTCTCTTTTACCTATTCTCTTGTTGTCTCTTTTGCAATCTTTGTTTCTTTTTATACTTGTCACAAGTCTCTTCTTTTTGTCTTGTCTTTCGGCTGCCTTGTTGTCATCGGCTCAAGCTCTCTCCCATATCTCTCTCCCTCGCCTCGCCCTTCCTCTCTATCAGTCTCTTCTTTTCCCTCCTGTCCGTGTGACTTATGCAACGGAGAGTTGGCACAGGAAACTGAAAAAAAAGAAGACGGTTACCCTCTTTATACGCATACATCCATAGGCATCCCCCCCCCCCCACGACAAGGCTACCTACCCTTCTTTCCCTTGTCACATCATATCATCGCCTTGTCTGACCCTGTCTGTCTTTCGGCTTGTGACAAACGACGAGCCGCCCTCTTTCCTTCCTTCTCTTATCACTCCCGCCTCAGCTCCTCCTCTCCTCTTTCTCACCTCCCCTCCGCTTCTGTTCTTGCTCGCAGTCTCTCGCACCATCTCGTGCTCTCCACTCCCTCTCTCCCCCATCGATTTAGTAACGTAGCCCTGACACACCTCGTTACCATATCAACTTGACCCCGTCGTCATCGCTGTCGTGATATTGCTCCGTCCCTTTGCGCTGCGGGTTCTCGCTCGCCATCTTCATATCACTCTTTTTTTTATTTTTTTATTATAAAGGCCCTTCCGCCCCCTTTGTCCCTTGCCTCGTCTCATCCGGGCCCCGTGTCGCTTCGTTCTCGCCCACGCACGCGCACCAAGACTCAAGACTTCACTTCAGCCTTGGTCAAGTCTTGCTGTGAGAAACTTCGGTGGCTCCTTTCTACTGAGTCAACATTCCCGTCTGCCTTTGTTTCCTTCACACTCTAGGCGCCCTTTTGTTTCTCTTCTTGAAATCACATTCGCCATCCGATCTATTCGTAATTTAGCCAGACAAAGCAAAGAAGAGAACCAACTCACAGCGCAGTCAAAACATACAACGCTCTCATCAAGCGAATGTATAGGTGCTCTTCCCAGGATTATTCACATATTCCTGTTCTTCTTTGTCTCGTGCCCTTCCTTTGTTAGCCTGTCACAGAAAACAAAGAAATTCAGCCATCGAAAGACTTAAATAGCCCCTGCTTAGCCAATCTTTGGCATCCCTCCCCCTCGTCTTTCCTTTTTATCTCTGGTTTGATACCTTTTTTTTTTTTTTTTTTTTTTTTCTTTCTTCTCCTTCTCCTTCTCCCTCCTCGTCTTCAAATCTAAAAACATATCTTTTGGAAACTGGTTAGCATCGCTGTCAAGCTGATATTCTCTTTACCTTCGTCCATCACCAACTGGTCCATCCTTATCGCTTATGGATCGTTCTCCAAAACAGGAGGCCAGGACCCCCGAATACCAGCGATCAGGTGTGCCGTTTCTCCCAATTGCTTCGGCCCCGGCCCCTCCTGGCCATTCGGGTCCTCCCCACCCATCCAGCCACCAGCCATCACCCCATCGTTCCTCGTACTCTCCCCTCCAGGACAGTCGTGCCCCCTTACCTTCGTCAAGACGTCGGTCTTTTAGCACTCTAAACAACACCACCACCAACAACAACAACAACAACAACAACGTCATGGCTGCCGCCACCACTAGTAACGGAAACATGGTTAGCCGTAGCTACGCCAACATGGTCAATTTGAGTCTGAATCTCCAGGGCTCAGCAACCAGTGGCCAGGTACCTCATTCCATGACAAAGGACTTTCCCTGCATATGCACGCCCACTCCCAAAGTGCCTCGGCCACGAAACGGCAAGTCTAGCGAAGAGTCTGCTCTTCTACCCTTGGAAGCATAGAAACCCCAGCTAACATTTTCCACCACAGCATTTATACTGTACCGCCAGCGCCATCAAGCTGACATTGCTTCTCAAAACCCCGGCTTGTCAAACCCAGAACTCTCCAAGATTATCGGAGGCTTGTGGAAAGATGAGACCGAGGAAGTTAGAGAACAGTGGAAGAATCTAGCTGAGGAAGAAAAACTTCGTCATCAACGTCAGTACCCGGATTACCGCTACCAGCCACGTAGAGGTCGTACTTCCGGAAATCGATCAGCTGTTGAAGACCCTTCTGGACGCTGTATTAAATGTGGAGGTCGACTATCGACTATTCCCCATACTCCCCAAACGCCGTTTCCGTCCATGGTCCCACACCCACCTTCACATGCTTTGACCCCACAACAACGTGAACAGCATGATGAACCCCGGAATATACCCAATGGTCCTCGGCATGCGCATTCACATTCCAATAGTAGTAGATCTGGCGGTTACTATGATGTTGATGAAGACGGTGATATGATAATGTCTCCCGACAACATGTCCAACACCAAACGTCGCCGCAACAACAACGGGTCGTATACGGCTGTCAGTGGCTCGCAGTCGGCGCATCCTGCATCTGCTCCATACAGTTATCAGTCTGAGTCATCGTCAATGATGCGGTACCCACCTCCCTCAAACTTTGTTGCCTCTTCAGGTCAGCAGCCCCCATCTCACCACTCCCAATCGACTATGCGAGGTCCACTTCCACTCCCTGAGAACTCTGCCAATAATCGCCAAATGCCTCATGGTGTTGGCCAGCCGCACAAAAGACGGCCTTTACCTCCGTTCCCTGAGCCAGTGATGCACAGTCACTCAGCTTCCACGCCCTCTGGGCCTCGCTTTGACGCATCGCTAAAGCTGCCGCCCCTCAAGACTCAGATCCCAGCTGATATCGGCTTTGTAGCCTCAGCTATTAGCGACAGATCTCTAGATGGTCCGAGAATTCCCGATGCAGCGATTCCAAATCACCAGGAACAAAGCCCAGAGGCGACTATTAGGGCAATCCCGGACAACCAAAAGTTTGAAATGATTAACCGAGTTAGTTCATCTTTGCGCTCACCTCCCCCAGGAAGCAAGCAGTTTGAAACCCGGGGTCGCTTCGTCGCCATTGAAGGAAATGCGCCTCAGAGTGTTCTTGACGACGCCAGTGCCGCTATTGAAAAGTGGTTTGCTGATAAATCAGACTTGGATCTGAAAATATGGTCTAATAGTCGGCCTTCAAATGGTAGTGTCGCCATGGCCGATGCCGATGCTGAGAAGGCAACTGTTAGCAGCTCTCAGGAGGAGTTCAAAACATACCTTGCTACCATTGCAAAGTGGCACGGGTACTCCCAGGAGGTAATACACCACATTACCACCAAGCCCAAGCCAAAGACACGCTCGCCAATGGAACATAAGCCTAATGAGATCAAGCAACGCGGCTCTTCCGAGCCGCATGAAGATTCAACAACAAATGGCACTGATTCATTACCCGATACACAGGCTAAGATTCCCGTGGCTCTGGTCAGTGGAGGCTACCGGGTTACGCTGTCGACTCGTGCTGCACTTGAGATACCGATCAATGACTCATATGCGCCCCTGGATCACTATCAATGGATGGCCACAATGTGGCGTGGTATTGTAGGACCGGACCTCACAATCAATGTCTGCACCGTCAAGGAAAAAGACTTTAATCCCAAGTGTGCCTTTGAACAAACTGGACCCAGCATGATGGTAGTCCGCATAATGGAAGGCCAGAGCTTGGACGATACCCTAGCTCGGCGTGTGGGCTTTGAAGTTGCCGAGTGGGTGAGAGGTGTAAATTTGGCTTAGAAAAGCAGAATGTCGCTTCCGTGAGGTGACGTCGTTCCCACGGCTGGACGTGATTTTTTTTTTTTTTTTGGAAGAGAAGATGTTTGCCAACCGGCCGCAAGGCCTGCAGCGTTTCTGTGATTTTATCTGCGTTGTTTTTTTTATGTGTTTTGTTTTTGGGGTTTTCTTGTTTTACTTCTGCTCTTTTATTATTTATCTTTTATTTTTCTTTTTTGGCGTCGGTTGGATTCAAGAAGGCAAAGATCATATTGGAACAGGGACGCCCTTGGTTTTATGAGGTGTTTCTTTGGAACAGGATGCCTTGATTTGGAATTATTGAGATACGGAAAGGAATCATCACCTCGGAAGGTCATCGATGCCCGGTAGTCGTAATCATAGAGTAGATCCAGTAAACCCGCACCCAGAAAACGACTCTCGTGAGTCGGGGAGCGGCTAAAGTTATTATTACGCCTTTCTTTTTGTTCGCTGAGTTGGAGGAGTCCTTGATTGATGTGACGGCGGTATTTGTATGAGCGTCAGTGCTGGCCAAATAGCATGGTGAACGACTGACTATATGAGTAGAAGAAGGGAGAAAGTTGACATCACGAGATGGAAACGAAAAAAAACTTCACCATGAGCGGAGAACGTGGAAGACGCTAGAAGGGACAAGAAGGGGGATCACAAGTCCGCCAGATACGGAGATCAAAGAACAAGAGAAAGAAAGGGGAAAAGGAAAACTCTACGTACTGAGAACATGAGGCGGGAGGTGGGCTGATTCCCAAGGCAAGAACGTGGGGAGAATGGGATGAGCAGAACAATGAAAGGAAGGAACAAGAGAAAAAAATTAACCCGCCTAGCACACAGATCACATGAGCAAACGGGAAAGACTGTATTTACGTTCTTTCCTTGTGTAAGAAAAAGTTGGGGCTGGTTGGTGGTACGTACATGCCGTTAATGAATCAAGTCATTTGGATAACCACATAGGTAAGGTCACTGTGGCATAAGTGCGACGACGGGTGGGTGCGGCTTTGCACTGTGCATGAGTGGGCATTGCCAGACGACAAGAAACGAAGAAGGGATATAGGCGCAGCATAGAGAGGAGGAGAGGAGGAGAAAAGGAAAGCCCCATCTCTGACTCGTCGAATATTCCACGCTTGTTTTTACATTCATCCCAGTTTTCAATGATTTACATGTGGATGTTTCTACTAGCAGCCTACAGAAAAACGAGAGAACGACGGCAAGGAAGGCCGCGGGAAGAATAGAAGGTCTGCTGGCCGACTCTTTATAAGCTGAGCCAAGCGTGCGATTTGCGCACAAAGACAAGTGGAGGGAGGACTGGAGACAGAGAAAGAGGGAAGGAAGGAGAGAAAAAGGACTTCACTTGGCAAGTTTAACCTACATGTTGGTGTAACAAGGAATGCAATTGTTGGGCTGGCTGTCCTAACAAGGACAATATTCGATTCAGTTTATTTTAAAGCGGGAAGAATAAGAGCGGCAAAGGGCTGTGGAGACAACTTCACCGCCAATAGAAACCAGCAGAAGAAGACAAAGTTGCTATCTCGACGTAAGCCATGACACAAAGCCGGCTAGCTATTGGCTGGACCAACCGGAAAAGAAAGAGCTGGGCTGTAGAGTACTGTTGCGTCCGGCGTTTGATGGAAGGCTGGCGGCTCAAGGCAGGCGCCGAGACGGACTACTTCAAGTAGCACATGAAACGTGAACTTGCTTGCTTCCTAGGAACCACCATTCCAGTAGACGTTAAATATATTCAAATCAAATCAACTTGCTTCCATGTTGCTAGCCAGTAACCCTAATGCAACAATTGTGCAGACCCCCAGGCAGCTGCTTTAAATATAGTCAAGAAAAGGAAAGAGTGAAGAAAAGATAAGGAAAAAAAAAAGGGAAAAAAAGGGAAAAAAAAATCTTTATTTCTACCATGTAGCCAGTCCGAGCCACTGGCACCGTCTCTAGGAATACAGGCTCGCTGCAGCCCAAGGCCGGGAGGCTCTGGACTGCGACAAAATCTAGGTCTCTATCTAATCAATAGCAAGAGAGAGGGAGGGGGGAGGGAAGGAGGGAGCCAAGCCAGGCCCTGGGAAGTCGATAAATGGACCATGGCCTAAATAACGTCGCAATATTTCGACCGCCGACCTAGCATATGCATGGGGGAGCAGCCAGAGGCGTTTCCTGGATAGCGTCAACGAGATTTTCTTCCTGGTCCGGCCTGCTGGGCGCTGTCACTTTAGCACATCTTAATCAATTTCAGGAAAGTGAAAGTCGCCGTTCGGTCTAGAATCCGGTAGTGCACTACAATGCAAATCAGCGGAAAGACGGCCTCGAGGTGCCCAAGCTCTTTGTCAAAACATTCGCCAAAGAAATGTGCCATCTTGAAATGCTTATGACGCGCAGAAGCCCAGCCCACGATCAAGAAAGCTTGGGCCCACATGGACGAACAAATGACCAAGTCCTATCCCAGACGTCGAAGTCAAAGGCTTGATCTAAGAGAGGCACAAACATGCATCTTTTTTGTTCCCAAGGCTGCAGCCCCAGTCAATGAATGGGTAGGGCAAGCAATGCCAGCGAAGGGGCTGCCGGCATCAAGTCTTCTTCTCCGGCGCGATTGCTGCAATATCGCTGCTCCAGCCGCTTCAATTGTGATTCAGTTGTGAGAAGCCCCCTGCTTCTGCCCCTATGGCTGCCCCTGAATGCGCTATCCAGCCAATAATATCGGGTTATTCCCCAATAAGCACTATGGTACCACTGTCTCGAAACCAAGTCCCTGTAATTAGTCTCATTAATATAAGCTTTGTAGTGGAGTCTGCTTCGAGAATGACCAATGACCATCAAGGGTGGCTGCCGGCTTGTCTTTGTCTGGGGCAAGCTTGCGGGATCCAAGTGGTCAGTGTGACATGGCAGACATAACAAATCCATGGATGCAGGTACACACTGTCTAAGTGCTGCGAATAACAAGATGGAGGGTTCGATAACGTTAACACGGGCTCCATACGAATGTGTAGAGAGCGGCCATGCACCCTTGTAGTCGGCTCTAGTCCAAAGGAGTAGGAATGCCCGAATATCCCAGATCGTGGTCCCAGAAACGAGGCCATGATAATGACTGCTACGTCGGTATAGGATGTCGGCATACACTGGGCTGACTATCGAGCTGGGGGAATTTATGTTTCAACAAGCCCTTGGACGAAGACACGGAGTTGGAAAAGAACCCGAGACAAAGCGAGAAACAAAAGGGAAGCAAAGAGAAGCAGCTCCAGTAGATAGATGCAGCAATCAATTTGAAACCAGCGGAAGACATGGAAGGGGCGGCAAGGCAGCATCGTTTTTGCTGTTCATGGTCCCGGTGCTGTCTAGGCAAGGGGACTGCTGAATTTTCGGCCCCCTCCTTCATTGCATATGGCTCTTTCTCCAGGGTCTCTACTCCAGCCCAAATCCTTGGGCGCAAAATCTACGCTATCCCAACATCGCCACATTTATTTTTGATGATGCCAGGTAAATAAAGCCCACCCAGCCTTGGCTCGGACGTATTTACTCTTTCCCGAGCTTAAGCCTTACTGCGACTTTGATGATTGATCTCGGGCTTAATCATAGTGTTTCTATTCATTTCTTGGGTACCTGTCAATATGGGCCTATGTAGCCCTATCTCGGCTTCCTTTTACCCATCCCCTGGTGTGTTTGTCGTGCGTAGGCGCCTTGCCTGACTTATCCGCCGGGCCCAGGGACAAATTTGTATTTTCTCTTTTCCCTCCCTTTACCCTTTCCCTCTCTTCTTTCCATCTGCATCTTCTTGTCTACCTGTCGAGAGTTGAATTGGGCTTTGAGCTAGCTAGCTGGAATCTCTCAGAGCCTACTGGGGGCGCAAAACCGTCAACTTCGCTACTAGCTAGTGTCCGTGACCTACTCTCTCATCACGTCGATTTCTTTTCCTTTTCCTTTCTTCTTCCTCTTTTTCTTCTTTTCTTCTTTTCTTCTTTTCTTCTCCTTTCCTCTTTACCCTTCACGTTTCTCTCTTATCTCCCTTTACCAGCATTTGATATTGCTCCCTCTCTGGACAATCATACTTGCTACTATCGGCACTCGGCTTGCCTCTCAGTTTCTTTTTCACATCTACTGCATGGTGTGTGGGCTCGGCTTCTTTGCTTTGCCTCTGCCCTATTGCCTCGCGCCGTGTTTTGCATTGACGCTTAAATTGGCAGTACTTGGCTCTTTTGAATCACATAAGCCTTGCTACTGGCTGTCAAACTAGCTCGCCTACTAGTTGTGGCTTGAACCCCCCCCCCCTTCCCCAATCTAGAACTTGACTGTCCTGGATTTCATATTGTCGATCTGCGCGTTTCTATCTGCAAATCTCTTTTCATGAAATCCTGCTCGACCTTTTTGGCTTGGGTATCTCGTTTTCGACCGTTCCTTTCTCTCGTGGTCTCTTCTTGCCTTGGAACAAACAGCACCTCGACACCACAACTGCTCCAAGTTGACCTATCTCTACGTTCGCCATCTACATCTACAGCTAGATAGTCAATCAATACTGCTTATCTTTCTGTCCTGTATTCCTTTTTTAAGACAACAAGGCCTGACTTGAACAACGTGGGAGCTTCAACCTTTATGGCCCGCCCTCTTCTGCCTCTTTGTTGGCTTACCACGACACTACGGCGAAATCTAACCAACTCATCGAACACAAAACCATAACCACTACCAAAATTATCGCAAGAATTCCACACATTACTTCGCAGGCGAGTAATGGCAGGCTCTAACGGCTGGTCCGACCTGTAAACCAACAAACATACCCTCTTTTGCCTGAGAGCCTCACTATCCATCGACCACTACATATTTCTTTCGTATACATACTTCGACTTTTGTCTGCCTTAGCAACCAGCCGATTGTCTCCTTCATTATTTCTCTCTCCATTTGATTCCGATTTCTAGTCTCTCATTTTCTGTGGCACGTCGCCACTATATCTTCCTCGGAAGTCTTTGTCACACTAACACAAGTCTTAACTCATTTTCATATTCCACGTCACAATGGGATGTTGTGGGCGTTCGCGAAAGGCGAAGCAGTATCATGCAGAGCAAAAATGGGAATACATCGTAAGCCTGCCTTCTTGATCCCAGCTCGGCTTCACCTGTCTAAACACTAATATACATCCTAGAACTTGAACGACTTCAAAGCTAAGGGCTGTCTCACAGTTTTTGCCTATGGCTATCTCTGGTTTTCCCTGCTGATATCGGTTGCTGTGTACGCCGTTGATACATTTACTGCCGTCAACCTTCTTGTACTTAACAACTGGACATCCCATATCAAGCCCGATATCGACCTAGACATCGCCAAGTGGGTTTTCAGCATTTGCATCATCCTCTCATTTATCAACCTTGCATTTGAACAGATTCGAGCTTGGCGTGTAATGCACCGTGGAAACATTGCCGAGTGTTACTTGGACAACCTGGCTGCCAGACTTGAAAGTACCCGCTTTGGAAAGGGCCAGGGCTACCGCCGTTTCCTTGTTTTTGCCGAGCTTACGAAAAGTAAAAAGGGCGCTGAATACGTTGCGCTTTTTACCTACTTCAGTCTCCAAGCTTGGGTCCGTGTCCTCATTTGCTCGGGGCCTCGCCAGGTCATCAACGTCTTCACTATCAAGGCTCTTTATGTTGCTGACTTGAACCCAGGCGCCGAAGATGTCGAAGGCTCTCTTGTTGGCTTCTTCGAGAACCTCAGCACCCTTGCCACTGAAGACTATCAAAAGGCTTTGGTTTTGGCCGGCATGTGCTTCACTCTGGTTGTTTGGGCCTTTTCCCTGCTCTTCATGATACTGGCAATATTCGCCTATGTTTTCTTCCTGTGGCATTGGATTCCCCGTGCTGATGGTGGCTTGGCAGGCTACTGCGAACGCAAGGTCAACAAGACTCTTGTGAAGATTGTCAGTAAGAAGGTCAACAAGGCCTTGAGACAGGAAGAAGAGAAGCGGATGAAGGATGCATTTAGGACTGGGACTAGCGATGTTCAGATGATTGATCGCAAGGCAACTCTCCCTACTCTGCCTAATGTTGGCTCAGGCAAAGCTGATGCACTACCTCAAATGCCAACTCTTCCAAACCTGGAGACTAAGATTAGTATGCCAAGCTTGGAACGGAAAGACACAATGGGAACTGTCTCTACCTTGCCTGCATATACATCGAAGGCAAGCAGTACTGATATCGAACTCAACCCTCTGGAAAATTATCGCCAGACTCCTCCTCGCAGTCGGGGGACACCAGCACCACAATCGGGCTATTCAGCCAATGCGTCTTTGCTCAACAATGCACAAGACATGGCATATTCAAACTCTCCTCCTGTCCCGTCTAGCCTGGGACCTTCCGCTCAGATGAATCGCCCACAGTCGCCTTTCATAGCACCCCATCGTCGCCCTGCAGGTCCTAGCGCTACTATGGATCACAGTCGCTCGCAGTCACCTGCTCCTACTATGGCTAGCTCTCAATACCCTCTACGTCAGCAAACGCAAAGCCCGTATTATGCGAATGCTACTAGGCCGAACAATGGTTCGTCTTCTGTGCGCCAACCCGGACCTCCTCAATATGGTGACATGAACATGGCTCGTACTCAATCACCCGCGCCATACAGCCAGCCACCTAACAGACAACCTACCCTGCCGAACATGGGCCCTGGAAACATTTCCCGCTCACAGTCACCTGCTGCCTTTGGCCAACAGCCCCGACAACCTACTCTTCCTAATATTTTTGCTGAGCCGACCCTGCCAACCATTCTTCCAGAGCCTACGCTCCCCGAACTTGACTTTGGAAACATGGCCCGTACCGCATCTCCTAATCCTTACAACGACATGGCACGCACTGCATCACCCAACCCCTTCAATCAAGAGCCTCGGAAATTTACCCCATTCAATCCCAATAGTCAGACAGCTCAAAATACTACTACGGCTATTGCTGAGCTTGGTAGTAACAGTCCACCAAGGCCGACTCGCTCGGATACTGCCATGCAGCGCAATGATTCTATGCCCATTGCTGAACTGGCTACGGGCAGCCCGCCTAGACCTTCTCGCGCAGCAACGGATGTACAGCCTGTTGAGCTCGGCACAAATAGTCCGCCAAGGCCGACGCGAAGCCAGACCTCACCCTTTGATGTCTTTGCAGCTGGAGATGGTCGTCAGAGCCCCGATCGTTCTGTTATACCCAATGCCGATGCTAGCGGCCAACTACAAAATCCCAACCCTAAAACCAATGTTATTTCCACGACTAGCTCTACATTCACTGGGTTTAGGCCATTCACACCATCTATGACGGAGTCCAACCTTTCGCAGGCAGTAGCCCCTCAATCACAGGGCATCCAGCGTCCTACAGACTTGCCCATGTCTCATGGGTACACAGGAAGCGGCTACGGCTCAGATTACTTCCAGGACTATCGTGAATCAACCCAAAGTTCGGCTTTTGATCTAGAGTATTATGATCTCGAGCGTCAAGGTGACCAGCGTAGATAGACGCTAGGGTCTGTTGACACGCTTAATTGTGAAGGTGTTTGAGTAGCGATGAACATTGTTTTCTTTATTTCTCTCGTCATTTCTTCCCCTTTTTTTGCTTTCTGATTTTGAGATACCATTTTATGACTGCCATTTCTTTTTCCTCTGCATCTCCTTTCCAACTATCTTTTCACCACACCTTGTCCTTCTTCTTTCCTTTTTCTTTTACCTTTCTGTGTAAGAACACAGCTTCTCTCCCCTCCGATATTCCTTCTCTATTACGTAGCGCATTTTGTTTTCCTTGCAGAAGGTTGATATTGGGAACACAAGACCACTGAATTAAAATGCCTTCTCTCCTCTTTTGTTTTCACATATTTTATTTCCAACTTCTCTCCTTTCACTTGACTTTGTTATACTGTTAACCATTTTATTTCTTGCATCTAAGCCTCGCGTTTAGAAGCTTTGTGACACTTATATAATAATATTCTCCATTGTACCTAACATGTGGGTTGTATTTGAATCATGTTATCTGACACTTTTTAGATGTTATCTAAAAAAGGAACTGTTTGTTTTTACTTTGGCAGGTCGCCAACCAACCTGCTGATAAGTCAAGGGAGGTCGGCTGGGTCGTCGGT
Source organism: Ceratocystis harringtonii (assembly GCA_002018265.1). Classification (NCBI taxonomy): domain Eukaryota; kingdom Fungi; phylum Ascomycota; class Sordariomycetes; order Microascales; family Ceratocystidaceae; genus Ceratocystis; species Ceratocystis harringtonii. The sequence goes on along the minus strand of MKGM01000481.1, from coordinate 140 downwards.
ATTGATTCCATCGACAGGTATGTATGTATGTATTATTTTACGTCTACCTACTGGTTTTCCACAGCAATACGACGGCATGTTCCGCACGGGAGCACCTCCCGTGCGGTCAGCAGTGACAGGAGCGCATAGATGTCGAGCAT
>MKGM01000480.1:0-12216 GCA_002018265.1 Ceratocystis harringtonii | reverse complement strand
GGGGAGGGGAGGGGAGGGGGAGGGGGAAGGGGCCCGTTGCACATGTGTACATGTTAGCCCTCTAAATCCTCCAAGATGATGGTGTTCAGGCAAAGTATAGAGAGTAGCAAAACCGCCCGCGCAGTGTCCTTTTTTTTTTCTTTTTTTTTTCTTTTTTGCAGAGCGGGAAGTAAGGGAGAAGACAAGATTTGGGAGAGAGAAGAAAAGGAGACAAACCGCGAGTAGACAGAATCGATATGAGAAACAAAGTTGATGGCGTTGTACCACTACTTAGGGCTGGATTATTTGATTGGCCTGGCTTACGAGGTATCTTAGCGCAATGCCCCCTACCACTTTCTGCACCTTCTAGGAGACTCCTAGTCCTAGAAGCCCTACCAAATACAGGACTTGACCTGTATTCTCATATCGAGGGCCGCTATAAGACCGCTTTACTCATAGTTGACTGGCAACATGGTCGCGTCACATCACATCACATCACATAAAATACCCACTACGGGCCGTCCTAGTTTTAGCCTCAAGGCTAACGAATATCTAAAAAAGCGCTAACTTTTGTTTCCAACGTCACTTGTATAAGTCAAGTGTAAGCAAGGCGAAGCATATATGTCCATGTGGTCGCGTAAGAGTTTGCCAAAAGACCCTCGTTATAGCAATAAATGAAAGCAAGTCTGCGCGCAGCGAATCATGCCTCCAGGCTTCTTTGTACAGACTCCTACAGAGTCAGATATATCCGGTTTGCCCGTTTGTCTTCTTTCGGACTTGTCTGCGGTCTACTGATTAGAGGAAATAATTGGAGTGAACTGAGACATTCTAATCTTCTTCAAACTAGCTTGCTCTAGTGTTGTAGGGGGGAGTGTGGAGGACAACCAGGACAGCCTGGCCCTGATTCTTGTGCAGACAGGTTTTGGCCAGTTCTGTTATATCGTTTCTTGCCTGCTGTGTGCTACCCCCTATCACGCATAGGAGCAAGAGCCAAAAGTCTCTTTGTCCAACAAGGCCATTCAACAAGGCCGCCCAAGTTCCTATTCTAATCTTGGTTAGTGTTCTGCGAGGCTGCCACCCATCGATTTCCCCTTCCATGACTACTGCTGGCACTGTAAGAACTCCTGTCTCATATCCCACATGCAGACCACAGCCTGCAGGCTGCTGTACGCAGAGAGTATTCATGTTTCTGCGTGCGTGGGCATCTGGATGTGGCACACATGGATATGGATGCGTGAATCATGCATGTGAAGGCAAAGGCCACTTAGACCAGCTTGGCTAGCTAGCTAGCTGATGATTGGCATACAGCATCAAACACTTAATCGCTGAAGGCCAGAGCGCCCACCGGCCAAGTCGGGGGAGATCTGGGGACGAGCGGGGAGATAACGAAGAGTAGATGAGTGAGAAAAGAAACAGGCCTGGACTTGAGAAAGAAAAGAAAAAAGTGGCTTAACGCTTGGCTTGGAATGGGTTCTAGAGCTTCAAGCCACAATAACGGAGGGGAAACACGGTATTTTCCTACATGTCCTAGTGTGTTGTCTTAAGCTAAGTCTCATAAGAAGAAAAAGTAGTAGAAAAAAGAAAACGATATATACAGTGCTCTTCACTGTACACTGAGGGCCAGGTCGAGCGGGGCGGCTGGCTTCGAAGTCATATGTCCGTCCCTCTTCCCCATGTCAAGACTTGAGCACAGACCATCTTTTGTTTTAATCTTTTATTTTATCAAATTTATCTTGGCTGTACTTCAAGCCCCTGCTTTTGTTCCTTCGCTTGTTACTGGCCGTGATCGTCCCCTTCTTGTCCGCTCTCTGTTTTCCTTGCCTTGCAAACTTTGTTCCTTGCTGTTTTCCTCAACTTCTTCATGTTTAGCTAGCTTGATCCTTAGCTCAACAACTCGCTTCGCTGATTTCGAAGAGTCCGCTCTTCTATTTCCTGTCTGGCTCACTGCCTAGACATGCTTCATTTAACATTCCCAAGGCCTAGACTCGCACCCCCCGGCTTTGCTTGGTAAGTCGACTAAGCTGTAATATAGCAGCCACCCCGGTCCGGGGATCTCGGCGATATTTGGGAATAGTAGTGGTAGTATTAGTGGTAGTGGTAGTGGTAGTGGTAGTATCAGTGGTGGTGGTAGTATCGGTGGTAGTGGTAGTATCAGTGGTGGTGGTAGTATCGGTGGTAGTGGTAGTATCAGTAGTAGTAGCAACAGTGATAGCAGTCGTAGCAGTCGTAGCAGTAGCAGTGATAATAGCGACATCCCTCCATATATTAACGCAGCGGATTACGGATATACATTACTGCTACACCCACATGTTTTACTCGGCTCAGGGTATTTACTCACGGGCTTCGAGTCTATGCGAGCCTGTAGGCGAAAAAAAAGAAGCGAAGTGCGGGAGACCAAGACGAAAAGAACAAGTACACTTTAGGCAAAGCGAGCAGCTGATTCGCCATGCTCATGTTGATCGACCACTATCCAGGGCTGGACCTGGGCTGGGATATAGTGATCCGGACAGAGACAGAGAGGGCGAGTGGGACTGGACAGTTGGTTGATTTGCTCGAATGTTGCCCTGAAACCTGGGCGTTAGCCTTATTCACTTTGACATGACTGCTTTTCTCGTTAAATCAAAGCTGACTTGGACTCGACGAATGGGCGCGGACTGTGCAAGGGGCTGGAAGTGACAATGAACACATGGGAGATCAATGATGATGGAATAAGAACAGACACGAAAACAAGCTCTAATTCGAGCTTTTACTAAGTCTGCAGCTCCAAGTGATTGGCTGGCACCATTTCGTACGTCTTATGATTTTAAATTACTATGGGCCAAGTCATTAGCTAGGCAGAGAGACAAAGGCAGGAACTTACAGGCCCTATGACGCGGTTGCCTTTCGTATTATTTCCCAGAGGAATTTTAATTTTGTGGGCGTTTGTGGGTGGGCTTGCACAAGATGAAGCCCTATCAAGCACATATTAATTTGTTAGTCAGCTGTCCGTGCTATTATTTCCTTGGTGGTTGATTGTCTTCTAAGACAAACTTTCGGTGAAAGCTTTTCTTTGCCTAAAAGGCAAGCTGACAACCTTTTTTCTTTTCTCCCACAAACAAGACACAAGAGACGAGAAACAGACATAGACACACAGACACACAGACACATGCAGACAAATTATTCTCAGCATACGTCATAGGTAAACCACATAATAGGCGTTGCCCCCGTCGAGTTGTGCCCCGTTTCATCAATGGGCTCATCACAGCGCAAGACTTATGCTCCTACAGCTCGGCAAAATTCCTAATCTCTTCTTCATCACCATTCCATCGGCCGGCCAGTGGGCTTTTTTTACTTCCTGTTTTCTATTGTTGTCCTCAGTCTTTCATCCCATGTCAATTTCCGCTCCCCTTGCCCTTATCATCTCGTCGCCATCGTCATGCTACGCTCTGAAATCACAGCCCAACGCACCCTCGCTATTATAGGCGGATGGCTGGGGTTTCTCTTCAAGAGCCCATGCTTGCCTCCACACTCCGAAAAGACACCTAAGCAATTCCACTCATGAACTCATCTCCCTGCAATCAAGTTGCAGAGAACTTAGCCCTCTTTAGCAGAGTCGAGTGCTTTTTTTCTTTTCTTTCTGAAATGTCCTGTGGAGACATGGAATCGGCGCCCCGACTTCCTGTATGACTTTTGTGTACAATCAAACCAAGACAAACCTGGCTATCGCCTTTTCCCTCTTAGGTTTTTTTTTTCTTGACAGTCTAATTTTGGCATAGGGCTACTTTATTGTCTTAAAAGACAGAAGAAACAACACCATCCTTCCCTCCTGGAAGACTGTGTGGTGGGTGGGTGACTTGCACAACCTTTGCCTAGCCTGAACCCCACCTCTCCAATATTAATAATACCTTACTCAAGTCACGTACCCTTCTGTCTACCAACCCAAACTTGCCATTGGCTTGGTAGAAGTAAAAAATAAACAGAGGAGAAAGGGGAAAGGAAAACTACCTCTTACTGACTACGCCCCTTTTCCTAGTAATTTGCCTGCTTACAGCTGCGAGGACGTCGAGAGTTTTCTTTATATTTTTTACCTTTGTCCTGATTGCTTGGCTTGACTAAAACAGAGCAGAGAGGGTTGGTTTTGACACTCAATCGCTACAAGACAAGTGGCCCTTTTACGCCCTCTAATATAGCCTGCAACTAATCCTAACGCACATGCAACTTTCGCCGAGATAACCCAGGCCCTCCCTACTCATCTCTCTCTAGAAATCAAGCCGCCTTCATCTTTTGGTTTGCATAGTCTAACCCCTCAGTGGAGCTCGCTTTGTGCCCCGCAAAGCTTTCTGTCACTGACTCTTGTTACCTGGCTCATACCCAATACCACAAGAAAGCATGAAAGACCCGGCTTTTTTTTTTTGGTGGGTTGCACATAGACACAAAGAAGAAGTTCAAAGCGAAATGGAGGGGGTGTGAAAACTCCACGCCAATTTAGCAGGCGAAAATACGCTGCTGCGCCTTTTGAGGCACGGCTTGAGTAGAAAATACCTGTGGCTTACAACTGGTTTTCTGAGTACCTACGCTGTAAAGCAAGCTGCAAAGGAAGTATTACTGCATAGATGCACCTCTATCTCGCCTCTATCTCGCTACAGGCTCTTCCTTTCGGCATTAGAAGATGGATGTGCTCTACAGGCGCTCTACAGGTCAGAGCAATTTCGTAACCAGCCTCTGAAATGTACTATTAACAGGCAGTGTTTGCTCTGTACAGACATGCATGTACAGGTAGATTGTGCCATGCTTGTATACAGTTGTCAGGAGTGTTATACACTACAGCCTGTAGACAGTGCCACTATTGTTTCCGCTTCTTCTTCCTCCCACTACTTCAATCCCAAGATGTATGCTGTGTAATAGAGTTAAGACACACTTTTGGTTCTTTTGATTCGGTTCGGTTTCTTTCCTGGTAGAGCTGTTCTTGTCTTTCCCTCTAACAAGCCAGCTTTCGTGTCTTGAGCAAAATTCTTCTCTTGCGTCTGCCACGTTCCATCAACGGTCACTTATGGCTGCTCCATGGCCTGATGTTTTGGTGCCAGCCTCCACCCTTTAGAGTCTCGTATCGCCGTGGCAAAGCGGATCAACATAACTTAACATCCAACCTAACCTCCACTCTACCCCCCTCTCCCCTACCATCCCCCATCCCTTGATACTACTCAACTGGCCAAAAGAGAGGGGTAGCCTCCCCGGAAAAGAAAGTTTCTGGCTTGGCAAGGCGAGAGACAAAAAAAGGGAAGTCGCCAGTAGCAGCATAGCTATGCTACTAGAAGGAAAAAGGAAAACGAAAGTGAGGTTAGCTCCTTCGAGTGAAGAAGAACCTTGAGCCGGGGGAGGGGGGAAGGGATGGGGAAGGGGGCCGGGGCCTAGGTCTGTCTGAGACAAAAGAAAGAAAGTTGGGCTACTGTTTCTTGGTTTACTTCATTGTTGATACAGACTAGGCTGAATTGGCCAAAGATAACACTTTTTTGTTTGGAAGCTCGGCATGATCAATCTCCTCATGTTTATCTTTCTTGATTGCCCATCGACAGCCACCTCACCCCTCTCTTTATTTTACCACTATCGATATATATCCGTACTTACTGGCAAGCCCCCCTCCCCCCCTCCTACTTTCAATCATCGTCTACTTCCCTTCCGCTCTCCTGTCCGACCGAGGAGCGCTCAAGCCCGCTCGCCAGCCCCTCTATTCTGCTCCCGTCTCTTCCTTCCCCCTCCTTTCAATCCTCCTTCTACCCCCGCCCAATACCCCCACACCTTCCCTCCGACGGATACTCACATGTCCGGGCGAAATCCCGCTGCCCGCGAGAACGGCATGCCAAAAGAAAAGCAAGTTATCTCACCTGCCTCAACACCAGAGAGAGGTCGGTATCACTTGTATCTTTCTCTTCAACCCCGTCTTCTCTCCTTCAGCTGCCACCCGTGTACTACATGCCTTCGTATTTCGTAGTCCCGTCTAGGTGTTGCACCAGTTTGTCTGTCCCTCTTTCTTTCTTTTCTTACTTTGTGCTCTACATTTACACATGTGCGCCGACAACTGCACATTGCCGTTTGTCATGATACAACGTAGTTTAGCCTCCCATCCACGTTTATGTGCACGCTCACGTCCCCCGCCATCTATCTGTGTGGCAGTCGTCTCATACAGATTATCAGTCAGGCTGGAAGACACATTTTTAGTGTTCTTGCACACACAGTATATTAGCAAACTTATCCTGTGCTCCCAGCTTGATGTCCGATACGTGCTGTGTTGCTTGTATTTCATCCGGGAACCCACAGTGATATATATATATATAACCAACCACTCTACGGAAGAGTCATATTAAGCCATTTTGAAAAAGAAAAAAAAAAGTGGCTGGACTGAGGTTTAACTAGCAAAGAGGGAAGACGAAGGATTTTGAGAGCTGGGTAATTGAGACTCTTAGTAATGTCGCGGGTTGTGGAATGCGAACAAAACTCGTTCTATCTTGTAAGTGGTCCCAACTAAGCTACCCTAACCCTAATACAGGGCACGATCAACATCAGGTCCTTTGCAACATGGAACTCGCTTACTACGAAACAACAAGTTCAGCGGCCGGGGGTTTGCGCGTAATCTCGGGCTCTAGGGGGGACTTGTTCACAGTTAATACGATCGATGAAGGGTAAAAAAAAGTAAGGCTTGAGTTGGGTGTTGGGCATTGAAATATTGAAATGGGCACTGTGATTTGCTACAATGCAAGGTCTATTCCATTCTTTTCTTTCAGCTGCAAAAAAAAAAGCCACGTATAAGATTGCTTTCTCTCCGAGCCCTGTTTGGATTCTCGCATGCTCACATACCCAGAAGGGAAGCATTTCCAGAGCCATGACTATAAAAAAGGACGGAAAAGCAGGGAACAAGAGCTCGGACACGGTCTACGTGGAAGTAACGCTGGCATGTCACTGTAGGAGAAGTAAGGCTTTTCGTAAGAGGAATGGAAGAGGAAAAGGAAAAGGAAAAGGGAAAGGGAAAGAAGAACAAGGACGGGGGCTTATAGAGAGCGGATATGCTAGGCATTTGGAATCATTTATTTTTGTCGAGTGCTTGAAGACTCACAAGTTGAAGAAAGTCTAGGCTTTGCAGAACTTAATAGATGCTATACAAAGGCAGAAGAAGCCGAGAATGGCAGGAGAAAAGCATGGAACAACAGGAATATGAACGCAGGAACTTGGAGCAGGAGCAGTAGCAGCAGCATAGCGCATACAGGCAAAAATGAACAAGAAGAGGGTGGTGAGAGAGCGAGCTAAGAAGGATTTGTGCGTACTTTTTTTCTTTTTCTTTTTTTCTTAAAAGTGAATAGCGGTGAGACTGGATTGAAGGAATAACTCCCTTGTCCTTCTTTTGATGTGGCCGACAGCGTCCTCTCTGCTTGAGTCGAAGAGAGCGGGAGTATATTGCGCTTTTTGGCTCGCTTGCTATGAACAATGTGATGAGATGAACCTGCAGCAATGCAGCGCAGCCACAGCCTGACCGAGGCGGCCTGAAATCAGAGGAGGGAGGAGGAGGGAGGGAGAAAATAAAACATGCGAGCTCAGGGAACAAGAAGAGGAAGAAGGAGAGGAGAAGAAGAAGACGACGGCGACGAAGACGAAGAAGAAGCCTGGGTGGAGGCGAGGCGAGGCGTGGATGAGGATTATTTCATTACGGCTACTGCTTCTACGCCTGCACCTATTTTTGCCGGCTATCACCAACGCATCTTCAGACAGCTTGCTCCTGCTGTTTTGCCTTCTCATGCCCTTGGACGAGTCTCACCCATATTTCTTGTGTCTATTGTTTTTTTCCGGCTTGTGTCGTCTTGATGGCAAATGCGAGCTACGGGAAGGATGGGGTTGAGCGTAATAGTGAGCAAGGTCCAGGCATCTTATTATCTACGTTCTTGGCTGGCAGGCGGCAGAAACTTGGTTAGACCTGGATTACTAGAGATGTAACTTGCAGCTAGTTATTCTTCATAGCGTCTGCGCGAAGTGAAATGCCACAAACTGACATAGAAACAATGCAGAATTGCCATTCTTGAATGTACGCAGCTGGTATGGGAGTGGCATTGATAGTAAGTAGCATAGGCACATGACGAGCGGCCGATTTTTGCCGTCCATATGGGAATTACAGAACGGCACGGAAACAAGCCAGAGCCAATAACAAAGAACATCAGGACTAGCATTTTATTTGATTTCCCTTTATTTGCTCATGCTTAATCTCTCTGAATGACGCAAGTAAAGGCGGGCAGACTCGACATCCAATCATTGGCATTTGGCCGGGTTCTACGCACAGAAGGTGGAGGATTAGGAGGCCAGAGAGGGCTGCAAGCGAAAAAAAACCAAACAAAAAAACACGAAGAAAAGAGTTCTGGAACTTGGTTAGCAAAAAGAGGGAAAGGAAAAAGAGGACGAGAGGATGGGAATAACTGGAGGGTTAACTGAGAAGAAAAGAGACGACGTCTATCAGGGGTTATCCTGGTGATTATATTGGCTAGGGTTACCCATGGAGCTAGGCATCTATACTAGTATCCACTTTAGTAGTGACGTACATAGGTTTTACAGGGGGCTTAGACTACCCTGCGTGTAAGTCGACAAGAAATAGATGTGAGGAAATTCTGCAAAAAAGAACAAGAAATATCAGAGGAATCAGACAGTAGGGAAGTTTGGTGAGAAGACGCTGGGGAGGGGGGAGGGGGTTATTCTAAGTTTTTAGTTTTCTTAATAATGCTTGATTTTGTTTGATTTTCCTTGAATTTTCCTTGATTTCCATCTGTGTTTTCCTCCCCTCCTTCTGTCGTCACTCTGCTGCGTTGGCGTTGTTTCTCTCTTATTCTACAATACTATTCTCTCTTTTGGTCTGGTGCTTACCACACGTATTCCTATAATTGGTTATTGTGCCTGAAGGGCCTTGCATCCTTATCGCCGTTCAAGTCGTCATCTTCCCACCAGTCTTTGAATTGGTATTGGCCCGTTCATCTGTCTGTATAAGTAGAGAGGCAGACCATTGATCCTAAGTACAAAGCAGGCTTTGCCAAACATCTACCAGCTGCCCAATGACACGCCGGTATCAGCCTAGATCTGGCACGGCACGGGAATAAGATAGGAGCAACAGTGGTGATGGATGGCACTTCGTGGCGACATCTGGAAACTAGACGAGCCGTGGTTACTCACACGAGAGAACATCATCACGAGAGAGGATTGCCATGCAGAGACCTTTTTGAGAATACAGCAAGTGAGCCATAACACACCTCTCGCCATAACTTGTGACCAAATAACTGTGATTTGGCATCCATACGAAAATATAGAATACTTGAAACGTAAGGCAATGGCTTGGCTAGCTTGCAAGAAACAAAAAAAAAGGTTGACGCAACGGAAAGGCAGGTAAGAAAGAGAATGCGAAAGAGCCAACAGCAGCATATTATCCCGGTCGGCTACTGGCAGCATGGCTGAGTCACAGCGGGCTTTTCCTGGCGCTAGAGGTTCAAAAGGCCCCTCTAAAGAGCCCAGGCTGCGATACAGATGCTGGGTGCAGACGCAGGTATGGTCCGATAGATATGACAGTGTAGTGTTGTCAAACAGCCGGACGTATTTTGTGTCCTTGTGTAAAGACTACTGCTGGTGGAGGGGGTGGTCGTTTACCTATGCGATGACATTCATGGGACGGAGGCGAGCAGTCTGGAAAACAGTGTGGCCGACGCCGGGTGCTGTGTGCGGATGTTTTCTAGGACGCTGCGAGGTTTCATTGGATCTGGTTGTACGTGCCATGCTGATGGTGCTCCTTGAGATTGGCCCAACAGTACAGCGCGCTACGGCAGAGTGTACTGCAGCACATCTACTACAATATGTACGCCGATGGGTTTGGGATGCATACACAGCATAGGTATTTGGGAAAAAGGTGGCAGGGCGGAAAGTACTGAGTGAGTTGCCAGGAGGTTGTACCCAGCCTCAGCATGGTCTTTGGATGAGGAATTTGCTGCTGGTACTGCTGCTACCACAGCAGATGTGTACCTACAGCCGCTGCAAGTGATCTGTATACCAGTACCAAGGCTAGCAAAAAAAGTCACCTATGCATCTTAGGTGGCTGGCTTGATATGTGGTAGACACAGCAAGCAGCAAGAATGTACACGTGTAAGTATGTACGTACATTTGTATGTAGGTGCACAGTGGCTTCATACAGGAACTCCAACACTGCTGCTGTGCACTGCTTGCATGTAGTCGTCAGGTGTCTCAAGGATGTCTTGGTGGTAGTCTTAGTTCATGATTATTTTGCCAGAGAGAAGATCGCCCTCTCCATATCTTGATCTTCCTTTGTTTTCTCTGCAGCGCCCTCTTCTCTCTCGAGAGAGGCACCAGAACAAGATGAGGTCACTCGAGGTGATCAAAAGTCAGACTTGCAGAGAGGGAAAAGAGAGGGGTCGAGCATACATGGACGAGGACAAGGGTGTATGCGTGTGCATATGCCTGTGCTTGTGCTCGTTAAAACGTAGGTGTCCTCGTTCTTCTCATATGCTCTTTTATCTCACCTCACCGTCTTTTCGAGAGAAATAAATTGAGCAAAAAAAGAGTAAGTGCGCTACAAACTCCCACTCGATGACCACACGAAAAGGAAGAGAAAGTATAGCCCTACAGATCTTCCCTCAAGTCTGAGTGTTGTCTAATAATAGAGCTACAGAGAGACAGCCAACAGCGTGCATGTGTGCATGGAGATATAAGAGAAGAAGCGGCACGCGACTTCGAGGAGGAGGAGGAGGAGGAAGCGAGACCTTTTGACTTTTCGCTGGGAGGGGATTGCTGCAGCCAAGAACGTGAGCAAAAGGCTGCTTTCATAGATGGTGCCATGTTATCTGACGTAGGGTTGAAGAACATGGCTAGATAAAGTAGTGTCTACTGGACATTCTACACGATTATTGGGCCAATGGGCAGCCCCCGGGGTAAATGAGGCGATATAATGCTGGCATGTGTATATGAAGCGCAGCCAGTCAGAGCCTGCGGATGCTGAATTACACGTAGGCAAAGGAGTTGCAACAATATGGGCTGTATAGCTAAATAGCTATATGTATATGTCAGCTCACTTAAAGCTATAATTATCTGTAAGGGTATGGCCTCGCCGGGCAACGTGGATTTGACTCCGGATGAGACAAAGTGTGATGTGATGTACTGCTTAAGGGTGGGAAACAAACGTACCCCTCTTTTGGATGTGACAGTCTTTGTGATTGGCAAGAAATATAGAACCCTTTTTTGTTTGTTCTCGTGTCATTGGAATGACAAGTCAGCCCGGGCGACGCTTCCGTGAGCTTTAGTGCTATGTAATTAGGGTTAAGGGCCCGAGTGCCATGTAAGTGGCGCTGCCTTCTCTTGCTACTACTGCGGCCGGTATGCCTGTATTTTCTTCACCCCCCTCCTCACTCACCCATTATATTATCAAGTGATATTTTCTTCTCGCTTGGTTTTCTATTCTTCAATGTCTGTAGAAGTAGAAACAAGAAAAATTATTCTCGGCGCTTAGACTGCCATCTTGGTTGGTTGGTCGAAGCCTGTGATGCTCCTGCCATCCGCAGCCAATCATGTATCTGCATCTGGGGCCACAGACTTACATTGCAAGATTTACCTTTACCCCCTCCCCCTCCCGTTTTACGCTCCCTTCCCTGCTCGCCCAGGCTCTTTCCGTCTTCTTGCTCGCGGGCTTTGGCAAGGGTACATACAAGGGCTACATTTGCTTGACTTACAAGAGCACAGGATGCACGCAAGTACAAGCTGGTCTCAGCAGGACTGAAGGTAAGAGAGATAGGATTTGGAGGATAGGTTGGTGCTCTAATGTCAAGAGTCGTCCTCGTTTTTATTGCCTAGATAGGAAAAGAGGCAAAAAGAGAACAAACGAAGGAAGAGGTCTCTTTTGGGCCATAGCCTCCCCCCATTGCCCAGCCACCTGGTTGATTCAATTGGGTGTCGTCCCCAAGCAGCCCTCATAAGAGGGATGGCTTGCTGTGGTGGCCCCAAGGCATGAGGCAACGCTTGTTCCAGATACCAAGCTGGTACGTGGTATATGCGGTGATGTATGGCCTACTTGTAGAGCCAGTCGGCCATGATGTCTGAACGAAAGCCAGAGCCGGAGCCAGTCAACCTGTCTGCATATCTGGTGTGGTCTGACACATTGCATTGTAGGTGGTGGTAGGTGGTGGGCAAGACTGAGACAAGGAGCAGAGGGGGAATGGGGAGAAGGAATGGGGGGGG
>MKGM01000479.1:0-12335 GCA_002018265.1 Ceratocystis harringtonii | reverse complement strand
GGGGTGTCTGTCATACATTGCCCATGGCTAGCCTGAAGTGAGCGACGGACAGTTAGTAGACTGCTAGATAGCCCTCATATCTCTTGTTGGATAGAAAAACTTACATTGCGCGATCAAAGAACATCATGATGCCGCCGATGAGAAAAAAGCCACCTTCAAAAGGTCTTGTTAGTAGGGTATATTGAGTATAACGTCACATGCTTAGCTAGACAATGCCACCCAGGTAGCCCATAGAGGACACGAGACACGCGCTATGGCGGTGCGATTTTGACGAGAGTATTTAAATGGGCACTGAAATGGAAACTAACCTCCGGAACAGAAGGCAACCCCAATCTCTAGAATTTTGGGCCATTGTTAGCACTTGAGCTTATCTGGGAGTGAGGGGGGTGGGATGAAGTTGTCAGAAGGGGTCGGAGGAGGAGGGGGACTGCGCATACTCTGCTGGTCTGATAGCCACATAGAAGCCATGCTTGTGAATGTTTCTTGGTATATTGTATGTTATAAAGAGGTCCTAGGCTGATGTTTTGCGCTGGATGCACACCGCGAGGGGCTGTTGTCGTTGTCGTTGTCGTTGATGGCGAGAGTTGCTGGTTGTGGTGGCACACAGGGTTTTATTTTGTTTTTGGCTGTCCAGAAGTCGCTTCTATCTTCGGTGAGCTCTCGGTGAAGGATTAGGAGTGGAAAAGAAGTTAAAAATGAAGATTTGTAGCAAGAGACAGTTGGAAGAGCTTGACAATGGTGTTTAGAGCTAAGAATCGTGAAACAAAGGCGAATGAATTTATTGTCTGCCTAAATATCGAAACACCAATCGGTACTCATGTAGAGGCAGTGTCGAGCATTGTTCTCAATTGAGGGTTGCTGCAATAGGGCTTGAGCTTACTTTAACTTTTAGCTTTTAGTAGTTAAATGGAGCTTCTTTAGAAGCTCCATTTGTGGAGGATCCAGCATAGTAATGGGCTAGGCTGCCAGTGTTCTCTCCTCCTCTATAGCAACAATCTGACCCCTCTTCACATCACGATCTTGGCGTTAAAATACTAGGAAACTGCCAAATAGTCATCAGCTATGTCCTGCAGTAGAGTGAGCTACTGTTTCATTTCTGGATGCCGGCTAGTAATTCTATAAAAGTCACCCCACCGTCTCGATACAGCACAGAGCCACGTTCATGATCAAGAACCACCGGACCCATCGCCGTACAATGCAGAGCAAACCACAGTGTCTATCTTAGGATTTTCCTACAGGCAGGGGATGGAGCATATAGGTGGCTGGAAACAGTTGGGCCATCTACAATGTGCCAACTGACGAACGGCAAGTATGGCTGCGTTCGAGAACGGGCACTACTTTGCGTCTTGTGCCGCCATTGACAGCGTAGGTGTAAAGCTCAGGGCTAGCTGGGACTTGGTCAAGACCGAACAAAAGACCACTTCAGCTGGTGTTTGGCTTATATGAGAGACAGTGAATAATTAAAAGAAACATGGCAGCCTCATGCTGTTGGTGGAAAAAGTTATGTTATGTGGCTGACTCAGCGTTCCACTGCTCAAGATGGTGAAGATGAAGGTCTAGATAACAGTTCTTAATCTATCTCCTCCTTTGTCCTTTCTGTTGCTAGCTCTGGCTATCTATCATTTCTATTTTCACTAACACAAGTCCCTACTGCGTTGAGCAGCCATCATCTATGTTGAGACCCTGAATTATTTTCAATTCGACGGAATGAGGGACGACTAGCCGCTTGATTGGACACATGTGCTGGTCAAAAAGCTTCTCGGGCTTACCTGCATTTGCTGCATTGTAGCTGGAAGTTGGGGGGCCCGCGCGGAGACTGGATATAAAGACAACCCGCTATTCTCTTGAAAGTTGGTGTCTTTCAGTTTGTAGACATTATCGGCGTGTCATTACAGGCAATGGCATGTATTCTAATATCCTAATTGGCCGCATTGATCAAGATATTAACGACGCACGGGTCACTGATCCCGAGGATGCTCGGGAAACTGGTTGGAGGGAGACTCAAACGGGGCATTTAGGAAGGATAGGATGGCTATGAGAAAGAGCATGATGTTTCCAGTATTTGGTAGGTGTTTTGAGCTGGCCTACGCTAGTTTACTTTATTGAATGATTAGTAGTCTATCCTGTCATCGGGGCTCGTTAGCGCTGATTTAGACACGGGATATCTTTCTGCTATTTATCTAAGTATGAGATATGAGGAGCGGCATAACGCGCTGTTGAGAGCTACCGAGAAAGAGCATGGAGTATAATACATTACAATAACCGTTAAGCTTCTACCTACACTTATAGGATAAATGTATCTCCTTTTCGTATCAGTGAGGCCGTCCTTTTGGTGCCGTCATAGAACCCAATATTAAAGGAGGGCGATGAACTAAAGCGAAGTAATCACAAGGTGTTGGAAAGCGCCCGTTTCCACACACACACAGAAAGACACACATGGGACTATTCATTCAGACCCAAAGCTGCGCGTATTAAGGAGCAAGGGAAAACCCTAAAGCTCTCTATTTCAAGACTGTGTGTGCTCCTCGGGCTTCCAGATACATCTCAGCTACACCCTGGGGTAATTCGCGGATCATCCCAAATATCTCTTTGTTGTGATAGCGCATACGTGTCTTAGGATCAACATATGCTGCTGGTAGTCCCGTAACATCGCAGTAGCGCCTGGAATGGGACATGGACGGCGCCGATTCTATGTTGGTGTATGTCGCCACAGGAACGCCACCAGCCTTCACTGCATTCTTTTCAAGCACCATCTTTGCTAAGCTCGTTGATGCTTGGGCAAGATGGTCCCCATTGTTTTCCCTGCCGTTGCTCGTCGGTGTCGAGTCGCCACTCGTAGACACACTGCCGTTGTCGGTGGCAGCGGCACTGGCTTCAAGCGATGCAGCTTGTGCGGAAGCCTCTCTTTTGTGAATATCTCCAAGAATAGTCTTGAGGTTTTTGTTGCGCCGTTGGTTTGGCTTCCAGTGAGAATTGCGAAAGGTCTTATGGATGGAGTGCATGTCGAGAGATTGGAGGAACTCAATGTGCGCTAGCTGCGCTTCGGTCGGAGCAGCCATGGTAGAGTTGGTATTGAGTATATTGGCGCAGAGGAATAATGGCTAGTGTCTTTGTAGACGCGATTGAGTTTGATTTTTGGAAGCTATTTGTGTAGCAATATGGGCGATATATATTAGATTAGAGCTGGTTACGCTTGAGATGTTGTCGCTAGATTCTGCCTTTGTTCACCGCCTTTACGATTCAAGCTATTTCACATGGTAGGCTAACAACCCGTCTTTGTAGAACTGCCATCAACCTAGGATCAACAACAACAAACCACCTAATTACTGTCAACATGGTGGGTGAAGGTCATTTCCATAGCAAAATCTAGTTCTGTGCTAACATGTCTAAAGGAGAGCCCGCACGAACATCAGCAGAATCTACTGCTAGGCCGTATCATCACCAACGTTGTAAGTGTAGAATTATTTTATCCCAACCTATCTATGCATTAATTTTGCCAGTGTTAGAGCACTGAACTAACAGAAAACAGGAGAAGTTAAACGAGGCTGTCATGGTTATGAACAAGGCTCTCCAAGTGAGTCCTACTTATATATGTCACCGCTTATCACGGAATGAACATGACTAACATGGCATAGGACATCAACGTTCAAAACATGAACGTCGAGCTTGTTGCGCAAATGTTCAAGAATTATCAATCTAATGTGCTTTTCCATCTTGAAGGTAGGGTTTTACTTGAGTGAAGGGATACATGTAGTATTGAGGAAGAGTAACTGACAGTGTACAGAGACGAACACCCTAAAGCCACCCTCATGATGTATGTACCAACTACGAAGTGGTCTTGGATGAATAGGTAATTGACTAATATGTGTTATTATTTACATACATGCTACCTATTCACACACATGCACAAAAAGAAGGGTGGGTCGTGCCGGAGACGATGCCGTTAATCACAGGAGCGGGGGCTTGGATTACGAAACAAAAATATGTACCCCTACTCATAGGCCTAACCAGGATTCGAACCTGGGCTTACGGAATCAGAATCCGACGTCCTAACCAACTAGACTATTAATCCGCATTCGTGAGTTATTTTTACAAATTTGAGCTTACAAGGCTATATAAATCTATCTCGAAGCTGGGTGAAGAATCGCCAAATTATTGAAGCTTTATCAATAAACCCATCAAATTGTCTGTCTTGAAGCTGACATCCAGGCTTGATACAGTCCTCTGCTTCAATTGATGCAAAGGCCGACTCCCTGATTTGCATATCCCACCCATACAGCACAATACGCCCTGAGCAGCAATACTAAAATATCAAAATAACAATCCCCAAACACAACTTGCTTTCTTTGCGCCCATCGCGAAAATCAGTGTGAGACAAGGCTGAACTCAGAATCCAACTACCAATTCTCATAGCCTTACCAATCTTTCCACGAACTTTCGCAACACAAGCACAGCCTTAAGCTCTTCGCGGCGCTAAACCAGATATAGTTATGGCCCCAACCGCCGCTGATTCTTCCACAATGGACGTGGATCTTGACCCGCGCAAGCTGCCGCCTCAGCGCACATACCCGCCCGCTAAGATATATCCAGTCCGTGAGGCCAAGTTTGAGCAGACAATTCCAGTACAACAAGGTGGCCGGGATCAGGCGCTTTCACTCCCTTCAGGAAGCGCGGCAATTGTGATTGATAATGGTTGGTTGTCACCCCTTCAGTTCCAAGGCTCTTTTATCTCCACTAACCACCCGACTCTTGCTATGGTGTATAGGCTCATCTGCTGTGCGTGCAGGCTGGTCCTTTGACGAACGTCCCCGATTCAGCATACCGCCAATCTTTTGCAAATACCGCGACCGAAAGGCTGGCAAAACTTTCACATTTGCTGGCTCAGACTGTTATGCCGATAACTCCGCTCGATCACATATCAAGAACGTGTTCGAGGCCGGCACTAATATCGTCAGTTCGTGGGATGCCATGGAACATGTGCTCGATTATATATTCATTAAACTAGGCATGAATGAGGTGGATGGCGCTATTGACGTACCTATTGTCATGACCGAGGCCGTTGCCAATCTAACGTACAGCCGAAAGAGTGAGTTTATCCTAATCACAGGAAAATCTCTGGGCAATCACTAATGATAAACTCAGCTATGTCGGAACTTGTCTTCGAGTGCTACGGTGCTCCCTCTCTCGCATACGGTATCGATTCGCTTTTCTCTTTCAAGTACAACCAAGGCTCAACTGGCTTGGTGGTTTCCTCTTCCTACACATCGACACATGTCATCCCCGTTTTCCAGTCGAAGGCTATTCTATCGCAAGCTACTCGGCTTAACTGGGGCAGCTACCAAGCTTCAGAGTACCTTCTCAAGCTGCTCAAACTCAAGTACCCGACATTCAACGGCAAGCAAACAGTGTCACAAGCAGAGCACATGATACGCGACTTTGGCTACGTCTCTACTGATTACGACAACGAGCTTTCTCACTACCTGGACTGGACGGGCTTGGAGGACCGTGATATTGTAGTGCAATACCCCTATGTTGAAGAAGTCGTTATTCAAAAGAGCGAGGAAGAGCTTGCCCGCATTGCTGAGCGCAAACGCGAGGGCGGCCGTCGTCTGCAAGAGCAGGCAGCCAAAATGCGTCTAGAAAAGCTTATGCAAAAGGAACGTCAGTTAGAGCATTACAAGCAAGTGCAGACTAGACTTCAAGAAACTAACAAGAAAGACACTAAGAGGCTTCTGGATGATAATGAGCTCAAGGACGAGACGCATCTAGAGCGCGTCATCCGCGATCTTGACAAGGCTGTCAGGAAAGCTCGGACAAAGGATGTTGGTGGTGCAGATGAGGAAGAGCAAGGCCCGCCTGTTTTCGACTTGATCGACATCCCTGATGATGAGCTGGGCGAATCGGATATTAAAGCTAAGAAGCTACAGAAGCTGGCTAAGGCTAACTATGAAGCACGGCAGCGTGCCAAGGCTGAGAAGCTGGCTGAAAAAGAGAGAATTGCAGAGGAGAAGCGGTTGGATGACGAGCGCCGCGACACGGATACCGAAGCATGGCTGGCCGACAGACGCGATGCCTTGGCAGCGACTCTCCAAAAGATCAAAGAGAAGGAACGCCTCAAGGCTGATATGGGAAACCGCAAGAGTCTGGCTTCCCAGATCCGCATGAAGAGCATTGCCAATCTGGCCTCTGACACGCCGACCAAGAAACGCAGACGCGGGGGTGATGATGATGATTTTGGCGCTAATGATGATGACTGGGGTGTATACCGCGATATTGCCGACCAGTCGGACGAAGAAGAGGAGGATCTAATGGGAAAACTCAACTCGCTTGAGCAAGAGCTGCTACGCTTCGACGACGATTTCACCTATGAAGACACCTTTGCAGCTAGATCGGACTGGAGCAAGAGCCTGATCCACGCATTCGAACGCGGCCCCCGGCCATTTGATAGCGACTCGGTTGCTGAAGCAAATCAGATTCACCTCAATGTTGAGCGCATTCGCGTGCCTGAAGTTGTTTTCCAGCCGTCTATAGCTGGGCTTGATCAGGCGGGTCTGGTGCAAATTGCTGGTGACATCCTTAACCAACGCATGTCGGGCCATGCGGGGCGTACAGCAATGCTCCAAGACGTGTTTTGCACGGGTGGTAACACCATGTTCAGGGGCTTTTCGCAGCGTCTTGAAGACGGCCTACGCATGCTGCTAGAGGCCGGGGCACCCCTTCGAGTTAGATCTGCGCGTAACCCATTGGAAGATGCTTGGAAGGGTGCGGCACAATGGGCTGGCTCGGATGCGTGGCGCACGGCAACGATTACGAGGATGGAGTATGAGGAGAAAGGCAGCGATTACATCAAGGTATGTCTTGCGGAGAAAGTCCCTGACTTTTTTTTTTTTTGGATTATTTACTAATGCTGTGGCCGACAGGAACATGATATGGGCAATTCGTACGTGCCACTATGAGGTGCAAGAAGAGTTTATCACGAAGCTAGAATTAATCTTGGAGATTTATTTATCAACAACCAAGAAACATGCTGATATTTTAGTCACGTCACGAGTAAGCTACAACAAGGACACAATAAATGATTCATAAAAAGGAACGAAAAAAAAGATAATGAGGGAAAACAGCAGTAGCCTAAGGTTCTGTAAACGCCGCTGATCTAGCTGGCCAGTTGGTTCACTAGACGTAACAAATAAGGCCTCGTGAGGGATAGGGAGGAAACGCCGCAAGAGCAAATCCCCGGGTATAAGACGATTGAGTGGAAGAGCGTGATCGATGTACTAGGAGGGTGCCAAGAAGAAAATGAAGAGGGCAAAGATCGGAAAATCACAAGGTGGGCTGTTTGGTGGAGGTCCAGACCCAAAATCGTGATGTTGAAAGCATCTAGAAGCATCTACCTGGACTTCTAGGCCACAGTAGGGCTCTGCGATGCCGGCTGCCTGCCTGCTGCTTCAAGGCCGGCAACAGCTTGTGCTACCTGGTCCAGAGATGGTGCGCTGTTAGTAGCATCGGGGGTATCAGCTACTATAGGCTCTCCGGTAGCTTGTGTCTTTGATGAAGCCTGAGCCTGAGCCTCGGCCTGAGTGCGGGCTTGGGCTTCAGAAACGATCTGGGCAGTCGCAATATGAGTGCTCCGGCCATCATCCTGAGGGGACGGAGAAGAAAGGGCAGGAGCAGACACAGCTGGAGCTGGAGCAGTGGTTGTCAAGGTGGGAAGTCCCGAAGATCCGGAATGGTCATCAGTCAGAGGCACAGGGGGGGGAGGACACTTGCCCTGAAGATCAAGGAGACGGCGTTGGATGTGCATGCAATATTCGCGCAGAGAATGATTCTCAGCTTCAATCTCCTTCCATCGCTTTTCCATAATGGCATAATTGGCGTTCTCTATCTCCAGTTTGCGGATGTGGTTTTCCTTGCGCTGACGGAAGGCTCTCTAATAAAAAAAAACATCACCACCAAAAAGTCAGTTACGTAAGTTCTTAGGAAGCAAGGAAAATCTGCGAGTTTGGACGCGTGGGAAGAAGGGGGAGGAGAAAAAAAAAACAGGCTTCATGATTGAACACAAAAGCCAGTTTTCTCTTCTTTTATTGCCTCGATTTAGTTTTTTTTTCTTTGTTTTTCTTTTTCTTTTTTTCTTTTACGTGAATGTTTTCATTGAGAAAAAAAAGTTCTTTGAGCTTCGAGAAAGCCTTTAATCACGAATTTACCAAAGGAGAAAACCCTCTCTTTTGCACCACTTGGTGGCATTTGTTGGTCGACAACGGATCAGATGCTCAAGACGACTCAATGCATCGAAAAAAAAAGAAAAAACTCTAGCGATGTGGCCAGACATCACGGAAGACATCTAATGGCGATGGTATAGAAGACAAAGGCAAGTTGAGATGACAGACCGCCATCATCATAACAATATAGGGAAATAACGCACCTGGGCTGCTCTGTTCTGCGCAGCTCTCTTGGTAGTCGAAAGCTCACGTTTTGCGCGATGACGCCCATCGAGGTTCTGCGACAACTCCGAATCGACACCCTCATCCATGTCGACGGACATATCCATAGGCACACCAACGGGAGGTGTCAGTGATGCTTGAACCGGCATTATCTGTGTTGTGCTTGTTGGCATAGACATTCCGGATGGGATTAGTGATGCCTCGGGAACCGGCGCAGCGACAGATGTGACGGGTACTGAGACTGGGACGGCGGCCACAGAAACTGGAATCGATGAAGCTGCCGCTGCCTGGGCTGCAAGCTGAGGCTGTACGGCATCCGGCGATCGGAGGTGTGGATGGAGAAACGCACTTCCTCCGGTTACAGCAGGACCGTTCTCGCGTCTATCGCCTGCGGCCAGCGCTGCAGCTTGACTAGCTTGTGCGGCGATATTGGAAAGACTTGGACTCGACGGCTGTTGTTGTTGCTGTTGTTGCGAATTGTTGCTGTTGCCGTTGCTGTTGCTGTTGCTATTGCTGCTGTTGCTGTTGCCGTTGGGCTGATCTTCGGGCTGGGCACCCTGTGCAAGGCTCTGAAGCAGTTCCATGTTGGCCCGTAGCTGACTTTCTGGCTCGGCATTCGAGTTGTTATACTCTTCAAAAGACATGTTGACTTTGACGTCCATTCTATTGTGAGAGAGAGGGTATGATTGGTAATCCACGCCGAAATGACAACGCATACGACGCTGTCGGATTGGATTAGAGCGGGGGAGGGACTGTAAACAAGCGCAATATAGTGGGAAACGAGACTTGACACGGTGAAGGCGAAGCTAGTAGCTCAGACGGTGTTAATGCTGCTTGTTGTTTTTGGAGAAGAAATACGACAAGTGGGACTGCCTTTTTTTTTGCTGTGATGCGCACACCAAAAGAGACAAGGCTATCAACGCGGCTAAAAGATGAAAAAAAAAAAACTAAAAAAAGGTGTACTAAGGGAAGAAGAAGAAAATGAATCGCAGAAAATCGGGACAAAAAAGTTCATCAGAGCCAGAAATTTCTAGAAACACACAGCAACCAAATAGCTGCGTCAAAAATTAAGAACATTCATTATATTCGCACGCATTTGATTCTCCTTTCAAACACATCAAAATACGAAGCAAAATATCGAATATCTCGAACAAAGCCCACGACAATCCAGCGGCCAACTTTGACGCGAACCAGGCATAAAGCCAAGTGCCTACTGTGCTGTGAGCGGGCTTCTGCCATGCACCATAGTCACCAAACCTAACATACAAACTAAAGCAGACTTTTACTCTTACTCGTAGCAAAGCTTTGACACAAGGCAATGAACAAAGTCGCATTTGATTTGTCATAATACCAAAACTGGTATATTCTGCAATTTGCCTAAACGCCCTCGGATCGGCTTTTGTTGTCAGAAACAAAAGCCCGGTTACGAGTCAGTCAGTCATTTGCTGTTGCAGTTAGGGTTAAAATAAAAGGGCCCGAGGGAGGCAATGCAAATCCTTGATTACAAAGCAAATCGTCAGCCGCTAGAGCGCTGATTGGCTAAGATTGCCCTTTCCTTTTCTCCAGAGAGTACAGGCTATCGACGCTCTACTAAGGACGCCAGTCTCCTTTCCTTGATTGGCCTGGCTGGACCTGCATTAATCAGCTGCCCCCGAGCCTCCGCACTTGAAGTTCGTACGTCTGTCTATCTGGGCACAACAAGACTGTACCCTATGGTTCGTTGCTCACCAGGTCGAGGTGTGCCTTGGGATCCTCTTCCTTGCTCAGTTTGCAAGCAGTTGACAGGCTCTTCTGCATTTGGCAATAGTTTAATCAAATCTTTGATGAAGGGTGGGAATACTGGTTTTGCCTGCCTTGTCTATAAATACAGATATGTGGTGCTGAGATAATGCTTAGTTCAACTGCTGGTCTCGATGGGCATTCTTGCTATAGCTAACAGGGGCGAGATAAGCCGATAGCTCCTTTGGAATGTCTTGACTTCCTGGGCACGCTGCCAGCTTGGGGCAGTTGTTTTGCTTGTCTTCAGTAATTTAAGGCATGTGCTGGTGGGACTGTTTTCCTCTATTTCGCACCGTTCTCTTCTTATCTTCCTAGCCGCCATAATTCATTGCAGGTTCCACCGCCTCTTGCCGGGCGCCTTTGCCTACAGTCTTGGGGGACCGCTTCATCAGGTGCTTTAGTCATCCATTGCCTTTGCTGGGCTGACTGCAGGTTGCTCGATGTGCTTTTCCCTCAAGGCTGGGCTCTCTATCAACTTCTCTAGTGCTGTGCACAGCCAGCTTGAAGGCCCTCTTCGCCTGTTGCGCGTCCTTCAGAGCCTTTGAGAACTCTGAATCAATCCTACGAGTCGCTTGACGACTAGGAAGCTATGCAGTTAGAAGTCTGGACTTAGTCTCGCTAGGACTCTACTTGGTTGTTCTGTCGGTTGAGCTTCTGGTTATTCTTTTGAAAGGGGCCGGGGACTTTGCCAACCTTGTGGTTAATCACTGTCTGTTATTCGCCGCCCTATTCGGTAGTCTTCCGGTATAGCTCTAGGGTCGTTTGCCTGATCGGTTTAGTGCGGGTTTTCTGGCTATCTTTGCGAAAGAAGGGGAAGGAGGCTTCCCGTCTGGCAAGCACGTTTAAGAACCTGTATCACGAGGGCAGCATCCATCTATCAATTTCTTTATTCATTCCTCTACCACTAGGGGGAATTACTTTTCGACGGTCTCAGAAGCCATTGCGACGCCCTCATGTTCGACCCATCCCATCAGAAGAGGAGTGTCGCGGCAACATCTCTACGCATTGTGAAATGGCTTCTTTTTCTAGAAAGCTCTTGAGCAAACCGGAGATGTTATATCCAATGCTCTCACTTTTAAATTGGGGTTGAATTATCGCCAATAGGCAGGCATTACGGAGTCTTTCAAAAGTTTTGATGGGGCATTAACGCCAGCTACTGCCTTGTTTGAGTGTTTGTCAATTGTCTACTAGTTTTCCCGCGGCAACACAACGGCGTGCCATGCGCGGGAGCGGCTTGAATGATGTCATCTCCCGTCAGGTAAGCGTCAATTTCAACCTTTGAAGGTCCGGCTTTGCAACTGGGGGGCTTTTCCGCCAAACTCTGCCCGAGGGCTTGCCTTCCGTACGAGATCCTAAGATTGGTTTACTAGTAGCCTAAGAGGTCAACGGTTATCATCTCGTTCTGGGTTTTAGCTCTGTGGTTGCGCGTCTGCCTGCGTATTTCCATTCAGGCTCACATGATCTAGAACTCACAACACTCGTACTGTTCTACTAGGACTCTTATCCTTTTAAAGGCTCGGGGTCTGTTTATGATGTCTCGAGATGTGCTATTTCATGTGTGCGCTTCCTAAACAGCCCACAACGCCTTGGTCGTCTAGGCAGAGTCAGGTCTTTTCAGCATCTCTGTGCCCTGTAGCCTACTTTACTGCTTTATATGCTCCGTGCACTTTTACATTGGGAAATTTCATCCGCTTACCTAGAGCTATGTGTCCTGTCCCTAGGGTAGCTCCGTTTGTGGTGGTCATCCATTCTATTCCTATGTTTCCCTCGAGGCTTTTCGGGCTGTCATGATAAGCTATAAGCGTCCCCATAGGGAGGGGCGCGTTTTCCATTTCTTTTATGTCTCCCCGCCTCTTATTCCTGGGCCATCTCCGGGGACGGTTTTTCCTACACCTTCGGGCTCCGGGTCGGTTGCTTAGACTTGGATATACTCAAAGTCTGCCGGAATCACGAAGATCGAACGACGCGGGAGAGTCTCTTGCTTCGGTCACAATTGATTTGATTTGAATATATTTTACGTCTACTGGAATCACTAAGATCAAACGACGCCGGATTGGTTACCGGTCAGAATTAACCCTCCGCAAGGCTGACCACAGGATTCTGACGAGCGAAGCACGT
>MKGM01000047.1:71353-108565 GCA_002018265.1 Ceratocystis harringtonii | reverse complement strand
TCCGATATGGTCTAGGGGCTAGGATATCTCGCTCTCACCGAGAAGGCCGGGGTTCGATTCCCCGTATCGGAGTCAACCACTCTTCGTTTGGCCCTTTCGATAGGCTACCCTAAGGGTGAATATCTGATGGTCAAAGTTCTTTTTTTATATGATTAAACCAATAATATCACCTTTTACTATATTAACCTAAGATCAGCCGACAAGTTTCTCTTTTTACTATCCATTGCAGCAGCTATCAAAATTTTACATAAAGGAGACCATGATTAGCTAGTTATAGTTATGTTAAGAACATTTCGATCAGTTACTTCAATTCGCCAGTCGACAGGCCTTACACAAGTCCGCTATGTTCGATACAAGGCGTTTGCTGCTGACATTGATCCGGCGGACTTACAAGAAGCGCGTGAATGGGCCCGCAAGGTAACCCATGAGACCCTACCTAAGGGCAACATAGTTTTTGCACGCTCGAGCGGGCCGGGAGGGCAACACGTAAACAAGTCAGTTTTGACAATACCAAGGTCCTAGATATGTGGCGCTATACTAATGCCTAGACAAGAACCGAGAGCAAGGCCATTACATCATGGCCCATTCACGAACTCATCACCTTGGTTCCCCGGCTGCTGCGGACGAAGCTACGGGAATCAAAATACTACACCGAGAGAACCGATTCGCTTTCGTTCTCTGCGCAGACATCTCGTCAGAGGTCGTCCAATATCGATGAGAACCGAACAAAACTTCTGACCGAGTTGATGTGCATGTACGAATCTACGGTGCCGGGCGAATCAGATTTATCCAAGACACACAAGTACGACAAAGTGTGAGTATTTTTGCTTTCCTTCCCAATTGCTGTTGCGTTGAAGCCTGGCTTCAACCATCGACAAATTAAGCTAACTTTGGTCTACAGAGAAAAGTCATTCCACGATAACAGAATAAAGAACAAAAAGATGCAGTCAAGCAAAAAACAAAACCGCAGAGTCTCGTACGACTATTAAATCTCTTGTGTGGCGGCTTCGTCTCATTGGCTGACCGGCACATGGAAGGTTAAAACTGACCCCACCCCTAGTCAGCTTCGTTTTACTTACATTGGACCGACCTACTATATACTGCGCTTGTATCTGTGGTTCTGCACCTGCACGACCTGCACTACTGTACATAAAGATTAGGCTCTTGACTTGATAGACGCTACTTCTTTCTTTCTTCTCTTTCTCCTCGTCATTTCCTCCCTGCAACTTCAAACTTTGCTCATCTCGCCATAATCTAATTACCCCAATTTCTTCTCGGTTGTTATCCTTGGTCTCTCCACCCCTTTATCTTGTTTCTCACCGATCTCCACTGCCAAGGGCTTTGTTTTACCTTCTTATTTTTACCTTGCAGGCCCTTGATACTGCGGGGTTAGACTAAAGCTTTATTTGCCTTATTCGCATCTCCGCTCTTGCCCGCCCGCATCACAGTAATATTGACTTGGCAGAATGTCCACAGAAAAAGACGAGAAGCAGGAGCAACACCCGTATGTCCAGCCATGCAGATACCAGGTCGGAAAGACTCTGGGTGCTGGCTCTTATTCTGTTGTCAAGGAATGCTTTCACATTGAGACCGGCCGAAACTATGCCGTGAAAGTCATCAACAAACGTCTAATGGCTGGCCGTGAGCACATGGTAAGATTACGTTGCTGCCACATGTGCGCATGACATCCAGTCGCTGACCAGAGCTTTTCGCTACCTCTTTAGGTTCGAAACGAGATCGAAATCCTGTCGCGCGTATCCATGGGCCATCAAAACATCCTCACACTCGTTGACTACTTCGAGAGCATGAATAACCTTTACCTCGTTACGGACTTAGCCTTGGGTGGCGAACTCTTCGACCGTATCTGTCGCAAAGGCAATTATGATGAAAGCGATGCCTCAGAACTAATTCGATCAACGCTCTCAGCCGTTTCCTATCTGCACGACCACGGCATTGTCCATCGTGATTTGAAGCCTGAAAACCTGTTATTCCGCACACCCGAAGACAACTCAGACCTACTCATCGCTGACTTTGGCCTTTCCCGAGTCATGGATGAGCGTAAATTTCACGTACTCACAACCACTTGCGGTACACCTGGGTATATGGCGCCCGAGATTTTCCGCAAGTCGGGCCACGGCAAGCCCGTGGATATCTGGGCTATCGGGGTCATAACTTATTTCCTGTTATGTGGCTATACACCGTTTGACCGCGACACTGACTTTGAAGAAATGCAGGCTATTCTTAATGCCGAATATAAGTTTGAACCAGCTGAATACTGGAACGGTGTGTCGGATGGTGCCAAGGAATTTATCGAGCGGTGTTTGACTATCGATCCGAGTAAGCGGCCGACAGCTCATGAAGCTCTGCAACACCCATTTGTGACGGGTGAGTCGCAGCAAGGTATGCAGATCGACGACCGGCTACACATTATACGGAGCAACTTCAATGCACGCCGCAAGCTGCACACAGCTATCGACACTATCCGTGCTATCAACAAGTTGCGTGAAGGCCAGAACCTGGTCATGGATGCTCGCAAAAATGAGGCTAAGGCGGCCAAGGCACGCCAAATCTCGGACTCGCAGCCGGTGCCTGAGGATGTCGAGATGGGCGGCAATCTAGACACGGCGTTAACTATGAGCAGTATCAATGTTCCGGATATCTTGAAGCCCGGGAAACCAGCGAATCGCGTAGTAGAGACGTCGAAGGGCTTATGGGGCGGAGCTCCAGTAAATGCTGGGCGGCGATAAAATGAGGTGGACGAGCGGGGGGGGGGAGAGAGAGTAAAAGGCGCAACGATTTCTTTCAATGTGTTTCATAGTTCCATAATTTTGGATGAATACTAACACGCAGCCGGGTATTTTGATTTTCCGTGCTTTTTTTTTTTCCATCTATGAATCAAGTTTCTTGAATGAAAGCGGGTGCACAGCCGATCGCAGTGCAATATGCCCAAGTGTTTGCAGTAAATAGACCTAGCCAAGCAAAAATACGGAAATTGGTTGTTTCAGTTGAGAAAGCAGTCAAGCTTTATGAGGGCTTGTATATTGATTGTTACAGAGCTATACTAGCAGCCTAGTAGCTACTAAAAGCCCTATACTAAACAATGGTATAGTACTAATACCTCAGCGCCTGAATCTCCGCACCTCAATTACGAAACCGACCAAGCAACTATGTACGACTGTGCCCTTGGTATTCTTTGACTTCCTACAGAAATCAACACGATTGTCTTCTTTTTATCTTTTTTTTTCCGTGTTTGTTTGTCGTCAACCATTCGCTTATCGTGATCAGCTTTCTCATGGTACTAAAGAGGAGCTGACAAAGGAAAGTAACCAGGGTCTCTCCTCTTTTTCTCAAGCATAATATCGATATATCGTTATCTTGCCCACGATGCTCCATGCTCCGCCACCCAAAATGCCGCCGCGCCAGGCACCCACGATGTCTGTCAACCTGTCCCTCTTTATCTTGTCTGCCTCTATTCTGGGCCTTGTCTCCTCCTTCGATCTACCAAACTGACTTCCTTACTCTCTCTACTAGCCTCACACCCTCCGTTCGTCTACGCCGTGCCATCCACTTGAACGACGCCTGTCTCGTCAGTCGCATCCTCCGCTCTCATCCGCATCTACTACACAACCCAGACCCTAGCATCGAAGGCCGCTCCAACACTAATCTGCACCTGGCCGCTAGTCTGGGCTACCTAACCATCTGTGAAGTACTTCTGGCCGCGGGCCACGAGACCCCGAGCCCCGCACTCAATGAAGATCATCAGACAGCGCTGATGCTTGCGGCCTCCAAGGGCCACACTGAGGTCGTGCACTTGCTGGCTGAGTATGCGCCAAGCAGTATTCTACGGCGCGACAAACATGGCCGTGATGCTGTCATGGAGGCCAGTCTAGCAGGCTTTGACACTGATCTACAAATTCTCTTGACATATGCGCCAGGTGGCCCGACTAGCATAGTCCAAAACGAGGACGCCGATGGAAACACGGCCTTACATTTTGCTAGTAGTAGCGGCAACTTACTGGTCCTGCGCACCCTTCTCGCCGCTGGCGCCGATGTGAACAAGCAGAATTTGCAGTGCTGGACAGCACTGTCATATAGTGCAACGGTTCAAACAGAAGTGTATCTCAAGACCTTGGTCACAGACGTGGAAAAGAAGAAGAAGCAGCAGGTCGCTAATGAAGGCGAAGGAATCAAAAAGGGGATAGCTATACGACTAATGGGCGGCGGAAGCTGATGGCATAGTGAGCGAGAGACTGCTTGCTTTCAAGCCCAATCGAAGAGTTTGTATTAACCTTTTTCTTTTTGTTTTTTCTTTTGGCGGTTTGCATTTGGGTATAATGATAGGAGCTCTTGTTAGGTTTAAGCTCTGGGAAAGAATAGGCGGGGTGTTTGGCGTTTCATGTGCTTATTTATTCTACCTTTTACTTGTATATGTAGTTTGTGTCGATATAGAGATGATTGTTTGTTTAGCTTGGCCTTTTCAAGGGAGTAGACTGTTTGTCTGTAGCCTACCTAAACTGCCATGCCTACACTCATGAATGGGCAAAATCTGGACCAAAGCCAGAGTTTCATCTGATGTTGGGGCCCCAAATCAAACATCAGATCAAAATCGGCCGCGGCGAGAAGTGCTTAAAGGCCGCCCAGTGCCACTTAATCTACGGGGTTTGATTCTCACATCTCTTGATACGCACTTCAAATGAGCTAAGCCCTCTGGTTACTATTGCCTGACCTACCGCATCGTTGTCCAAAAGACCACTAGTAAGTTGATACTTGTTCAAGACACTGCTAGCCCGCCGCTAACGAGTGCCGTAGCTCAATTTTCATCATGTACCATCCGTACTATTTCGCCGGCCACCAGCAGCCAGGCTACGGCTACGGCTACCCGTTTCCTCTAAGCCCAATGCCAGACAACTTCTCTAACTCTTACTATCCATTTCCATATTCGCCATTTCCACAAGACGTCTATACTCCATACCCACGCTGCCATACAGAGGCCGATAATCACGCTGAGTCTCTTACCTGCGGCTCACCTACATGTCATGCCCAATGCCACTGCTACTACTATCCGCATCAACATGAGCAGAAACAACCCGGAGACCCCCCAAATCAACAGCAGCCACAGCAGCCGCAGCAAGCGCGCTATCATGGCCCCAGTCCACATATTCCATCCGGCTATGCACACATTCGTGTCTGGCACAGCGCCATTGAACCGTGGCAACTCCCAGCCGATACACCTATCACATACTCATCACACACGGTGCGGTGCTCGACTACACTCGAAGAGCTGCTGGATTTACTCAATGCCAATAATAAGGACCCGTCACGCAATAAGTGCGTTGAAATGTCCTACTCAAATCACGGGCGGTGGCAAAAAAACTGGGAGTTTTCAGGCAGCGAGCAGGCTATGATGCAGCGGACACTAAGCGATATAGGCTGGGACAGAGCACATACGGGAGCTGTAGGCGATGAGCTAGTGGTGAATGTGTGGGTGAAGCGGTAGTGAAGGGGAAACCTATCTACTCACTATCAAGATTCTATAAACGCTATAGAGTGGTAGTTTTACAATACTTGCTTGCCCAATCAAGACCGTTCAGAATCACATCGCCATCTACTACATGTAGTAGAACCCAGAAGTGAGAGGTTCATCTTTGTGCTTGAGTGAGAGGAAACCATCTCCCTCTGGGATTTAGCTATGTTCATAGCTACCTATTGTGTCAAATAACTTTTTACTATCTCTCCCTATTGTTCTTCCCCTTCCCTCTCATTATTAGGAAACCATAGCCGCCTCCTTACAGGTATATCGCCCGGATTAGTGCAGCACAAGCCTAGCAAGGAAGTACCTTTACAAAGTACTTTGTACCAAAGGTACCTCCCTCCCTACCTACCTGCCTTCTTAATGTAAGCTAGGAAAGGAAAGTATCCGCTATTTTTTTCTCACATACTGTTTACGGCAATTGCTGCAAAAAAAAGCAACACATTTTTCAGGCTCTATTTTTTTCTCGCCTTTTTGTCTACTTTTTCTTTTTCTTTTCCTTTTCTTCTTCTTCCTCTCTTCTGCTTCTCGTCAACCCCTCCGTCTGCTACGCCACGCCACAGCACCGGCCCTCTGCCAATACTCCCCTTCCCCCGTCTTTCGGGTTCCGTTGACCTTCTCTTCTCTTTTGCTCCCACACTGTTACTTTTTTCTTCTTCTTTCTGTCCGCTTATCGTCTTTTTTTTTTCTTTTCTCCAGGACTTGGCTTCGTTTCTTGATTCTTTTTTGATAGGGTTTCTGTTGTTTGCTTAGCATCGTCAATCTGCTTCTGCTTACAATCCTCTCTCTCTTTCTGCGTGTGACAAATAGGCCTACGTTCTTGTCTCCATCGCCTTGAATCATCATCGCTACTTGGGGTTGAGCCATCGTTAAAGCCAATTCTATTCTTCCCAAATTGCTCTGTGAGCTTCTACGCCACCCTACTGCAAAGATCAATCGAGCATTCATTGCAGAGTAACATTTCAGCCTTGTGTTCCTGTATACTTTGTCTACTTACCAGCATCTTCAGCTACCCCTACGAAATCTTTTCGGTCAACAAATTTTTGTCAAAAGAAGAAATAGCACGATAAAAAGAGATTTAGAAAAAAATAACCCGACTTACTGATTCCGATTCATCACTTGTCTTCTACATCTCTTCAATCGGTTCTCTCAATCAGCAAATCCGGCACCCTTTTTTCCCCCCCCCCCCCCCCTCCTCAAACTCGGTTCTGTGTCTTTCACTAGTCATGGCACCTCTTCAGTTTGCTTACCGGACCCAAAAGACGGTCAACGTCTTCGATGCCGCCCCCAAATATCAACAAAATGGCGGCTTTGCCAAGTATGAAGGCTCTTCCCGGTGCTGTGCTTATTCTCCTTGTAGCCGCTTCTTTGCCTGGTCCTCCAACGAGGTCGTCAGCGTTCATGATACCTCGTCGGGCAAAGTCGTATTTGTGCTGCCCATCCCTACTGTAATCGAGCTCGGATTTTCGCCGAAAGGCACTTTCCTGATTACTCTGGAACGTCCCGGAAAGGACGAAGCCGGCGATGCCACCAAGAATCTCAAAATTTGGCGTACTGCTGTGGAAGAGGACAAACAGCAGCCCATTGGCCGCTTTGTGCAAAAGTCTCATTCCGAATTCAATCTGCAGTACACCGATGATGAGAAGTACTGTGCTCGCTTGGTGACCAATGAGGTGCAGTTCTACCTCAGCGGCGATCTGTCTACTGTTTCGCAAAAGCTGCGTGTTGAAGGCGTGTCCCAGTTTGCTCTATCGCCCGGTGCTTCACACTCTATTGCCGTGTTTGTTCCCGAGCGCAAGGTAAGGCTGATATTTACTTTTCCAAATTTCTGTAGCATGGAACAAAACTAACGTCTTCTTTTTTTTTCTATTTCCTAGGGCCAACCCGCCGCCGTCAAGGTCTACAACATCCCTATGTTTAGCTCGCCCGTCTCCCAGAAGACTTTCTTCAAGAGCGACAAGGTTAAACTGTCATGGAATAAAAACGGCAGTGGCATTCTTGTTCTTGCCCAGACCGAAGTCGACAAGACAAACAAGAGTTACTATGGAGAGTCTACCCTTTATCTCCTCAGTAGCACTGGCGGCTACGAGGGCCGCGTTTCACTTGACAAGGAGGGCCCCATACATCACTTTGATTGGTCACCCAACTCCAAGGAATTCGGTGTCGTCTATGGCTTCATGCCCGCCAAAGCCAAGATTTTCAACAGCCGAGCTGTTGCTACGCATGAGTTCCCTACATGCCCGCGTAACGAGATCTTTTTCTCGCCTGATGGCCGCTTCGCCATTGTTGCTGGTCTTGGTAACTTAGCTGGCCAGGTTGACGTTTATGATCTTGGAAAGGACTATCGCAAGCTGTGCACCATCGAGAGTGGTAACCCCAGTGTTCTTGAGTGGAGTCCTGACAGCCGTTATATCATGACGGCCACGCTTTCTCCCCGTCTACGTGTTGACAACGGCGTTAAGCTATGGCATGTTACTGGGCCTCTGATGTATAATGAGGATATGACCGAGCTGCTCCAAATTGCCTGGAAGCCTATTGCCCCTCAGGATCAACCCGGAGGTGACCCTACCAATCCAGTGCCTGTACCTCATGCATCGGCTACCTCATTCCTAAGCACTCGCAAGACCCCTAGTAAGCCTGCTGGTGCTTATCGCCCTCCTGGAGCCCGTGGAATGGCTGCACCGCTACATTTCAAACGCGAAGACGAGGGCGGCTCGTCACATGTTATCAACGCAGGCATCAGTCAGACTTCTGGAGGCACTGCTTTGAATGGCTTTGGTCGTCCTCGCCGTGCTGTTCCTGGAGCTGAATTTGCCGAACCCGCTCCCCGCGCCGTTCCTGGTTCTGAGCCAGTTGATGAGAATTTATCCAAGACTGCCCTCAAAAATAAGAAGAAGCGCAGCAAGAAGGCCAAGGAAAACGACAACAAATTCCCCGAGCCTAATGGCGGTGTCAGCCTTGCACCCCCCAATGCCAACGGAGGAGCTTATGGTAACGGGAGCCGCAGTCCCGAGCGCCGCAACGGCCAGGGTCAGAGTACGGCCCGAAGCCGGTCGCGTAATCCTAATGGAGGTCGGGCACGCAGTAACACCGCTCGCAGTCATGGCGCAAGTGGAGCGATTAACGGCGGCACCGTTCCAGACATGCCTACAGCAGTCAATGGAGCTACTGCTGAAGGGGATGCGCAGAATCCTGCTACCAAGAACATTAGAAGTCTCCGGAAGAAGCTGCGTGCCATTGAAGAGCTGGAAATGCGTCTTGCGCGCGGTGAAAAGCTGGAGGACACGCAGATGAAAAAGATTGGTACCAAGGAAGCGGTCATGACCGAGCTGAGTGCTCTAGGTGAATAAAATGGATAGGATGGCTAGGATGAGATTTTTGGTTGCGTGGTGTATAGCAGCTCAGGGTACTAGAAGGATTATTTGAAAGATTCTAGAATACAAAGTCAAATAATGAGGCTAGTGTACTACTATGCAATGTTCTTTCGTAATATATAGACTTGCGTGCCCAACTCAACGACTCTTGAATGCCAATTATTGCGCATTTAAGGCCATCCAAGATTGAACATTTTCACAGTATGGAAATCCCAGATCTATACACCTAAGGTGATGATGACTAATCACCATCGGTGATAGCCTTCATGTAGCGTCAAATTCCGTACAGACGAAGATTATACACTTAGTCCAATCGAATGCCTGTATGTCAAGGCGTTAAAAGGGCCTCCTCTTGGGGTTAAAAGCCCTCTCGCGTCGGTTGATCTTGGTGATTCCAGCAGACGCTAAAAATGGTTAAATCAAATCAATCTACTAAGCTATGTATACATTTGCATCTCCATCACATATAAAGACAACTCGGAGAAATCGACAGACGTGTATAAACTACTCTATAGACTATCGTGCAACAACTACATTGATCAAGAAAAGAAAACAGAAGCAAAAGGCAATTGCAAAAGGTTTAGCCAGGGTAGTGGATGGATAGTGTGGGAAGGAAAAGAAAAGTACAGTTAAATGGTAGAAATGGAGTGTAGAGTGTGCAATGTAATATGTGCTGGATAGGAGGAAATGAGGGAAAAGAGTACGGATAGCAGCAAGAATCATTGAATAAATCAGGAAAAGAAAACAAGTCAACCAATTAAGAAAAGAAAAGCACAAGACGAGACGATATGGAAGAGAGGACCCCGGGAAACTCGAAGCGCAAGCAGTAAAAAGAAAAAAGAGAAATAAAACAGAGAGATAAAAAGAAACCTCCACTCCCCCTCCTAAGCGACGCATTGAACCGACCCTCCGCGTATTTGACCAGCCGAGATAAAAAGCAGAAAGTAAAACCTGAAAAACAGCGCCAAGATAGAACAAGAAGAAGTAGGGGACGCCTCAAGCCGCGTGCGGGCCAAGGGTGAGAGCCAAGGATAATATGGGTGGGTAGAAAGACAGAAACGGTGACAAGGAAGACATGTAGACAGCGAGTCTAGAAGTAATAAAAAATGTGAGGGAAGGGGAACAACAATTCGGGAGCAAAAAAGAAGGCATTAAAGCGGAGAAGAGGATTGATAAAAAGAATAAGGGGAAAGAAAGATGAAAGAAAGCCTGAGCAACTCCTAGAATAAACCCCTTCAGTGAAGAACAATTGTAGAAAAGAAAAGAGGAAAATGAAAGAACCCGCTTATAACCAAAACCACCAAGCAATGGGCGCAAACAAGAAACAAGGAAAACTTAGTATGACCACACAAGAAGACACAAGACGGCCGATTTTGAGGAACACAACAAAACAGACAAGGGACAGGTCAGGAAGAAGGCGTTACAACGCTTCTCTCGCCCCTTATCATGTGCTGCTAAAGAACATGTCGTCGGTAGCCGGAAACATGCTGACTGCTTCAAACCCATCCATCATCATTACACTCGTATCACGGTCAAGCACTAACACGTCATTACCAAAGCTACTTATAAGCATCTCATCATCCGAGAGTGGCGGAGGCTGTGTCAGTGCCGCAGCCGACACGCTGCTGCTCCCGCCTGAAGCGCTAATACTAGACATAAGCGAATCATTCATCAAAGCCGTAGACGTGGGAACATCAGTTCCGGCACCGGCAAGAGCAGGCAAGGAGGGCTCAGCAGAGACAGAGACAGTGGTGGATGTCGGGGCAGGTGCTGCAGAGCGGGTAGCCGATGGTGTGCTCTCAGATTCAAAGAGCCGACTACAAGGTGTCGGAGATTTGGATTTGGATAATTCAGGGGGTGTGTTGTACTCGCTCTTAACATGTGGCGATGAGCGTGCGACAACACTATCGAGAATGGCGTCGGGGGATACATACGAGTGCGGAGTCGCGACAACCGTGTGTGTGCCGGAATAATCACCAGGCAACGACATGCTATGTGTCATTGTGAGCATAGCAGGGTTCGTAACACCAGTGGTAGAGCTGCGAGAAACCGGCATAGGCACGCCGACACCAGGGATGACGCAGTCGGCAGGGAGGGCAACATCCATGAGGTCAAAGCCCTGGTCATCGTCCATGTCAAACTCATTGTGTGAAGACTCAGGTCCTGACGATTCCGAAGAAAACGAAGAGGTGGAACTAATCGACAGATTATTCTTTCTCCGTGTACGTGCCGACTTTTCGGTGCGGGTTTCTATGTCCGGGCGCTTCTTACGCGGACGGCCGCGCTTAACAACTTTGCGGACAATGCCATCAAAGGCACCGATGCACATTCCACGCTGTCGGT
Organism: Ceratocystis harringtonii; assembly: GCA_002018265.1. Taxonomy (NCBI): domain Eukaryota; kingdom Fungi; phylum Ascomycota; class Sordariomycetes; order Microascales; family Ceratocystidaceae; genus Ceratocystis; species Ceratocystis harringtonii. The sequence goes on along the minus strand of MKGM01000047.1, from coordinate 97,318 downwards.
GTCTTGTCAAAGCATCGTGCCGAGCAAAACTGTTACCACACTCACATGGGTACGGTTTGATGCCAGTATGGATCTTAGCATGACGCTTGAGGTCGTGCTGGCGCACAAAGCACTTCTGGCATGTGGGGCACTGGTACTGCCGGTCGTTTAAATGAGTCTGTACATGCGACTTGATATTTTCCTTGCGGCCAAAACGCTTGCCACAGCCCTCGAAGAGACAGCTATATTTGTTATCTCCCTCCGGGCCCTGTATGTACTGTGCGATGTCCTCCAGAGTCACGCCAGTCTCGGTCTTGGTCTCCTCAATGTTGATGCTGGCAATGCTGGCGGCACTAGCGGCACTTGCCATACTTGCCATAGAATCAGTACGGCGGTGGGGAGATGCCCGGCGAGAGTGCAATGGTGAATCAGGAAAAGAGAGACCCTGAACCGGATTTATGCCCGACTTGGAGTGATACATCATTCCTGGAATAGCAGCAGCAGGCATCATACCAGCCATCATGGCATGGTGGTAGTGTGTCACGTCGGCATTGACAACGCCGACGTATTGGTCCTGCAGTTTAAGAAACTCGGCGTTGACATTGTTCATGTTGAGATAACCAGCAGAAGGTGGTTGCGACATGTTCGTAGGGTCGGTATACGTGATTTGCTTGACGGGAGTATTGGGCATTGTAGGATGCGAGACTGAATGCACCGAATGTATAGAGTGCGAGTGGCCATGCCCACGACCATGTGGCTGAGCGTGGGGTTGAGACAGGGATTGAGAGCGAGAATGCGAAGATGCATGTTCTGCCTGTTGACGCATTTCATCAAAAGACGTCAAAGGTCGAGCAGTTTGTTTGCGAAGAGGCTTGACGGTCTCTTCCATGGACTCGTCATAACCATCTTCGAAGCGGGCGGGAAAGGACTGCTGTGGTTGTTGCTGGAATATTTGCTGCTGCTGAGTCTGGACTCGGTCCTGCAGCGACTCGCTATCCTGTTGTTGCTGTTGGGATCCATCGCTACCACTAGTCTTCAGTTGTGAGGATTGCTGCTGCTGTTGCTGAGGATCCTGATCCTGGCGTTCTTGTGGTGTCTCCATGGGTGTAGGGGGCATGTATGCTGCTTGTGTATGTGCTATCTTGGTTAGCTGGTGGAATTCAAAATGCAGCACAAGCCATGCGTACAGCTAGCTACGTGTACAGACAATAATGCCGCGACTACTGGGGCCGAATGCGCAAAATACAGGGGAATCAAAAGTGTTCGACTTACCAGTTACATTCTGATTGGTAGGCGTGGTTGGCCTTGTGCTGTCCTGGGTTTGTCTCTGGTGTTGCCCTTGGGTCTGGCCTTGGCCTTGGGTTTGCACCTGAACTTGGGGAGGCTCCATGCCCAAGGTCTCAAACTTGGTGACACGGTCCATAATGCCGTTGCTGATTCGGCGCGAGTGTCGCTGGAAGCCCCCCTGAGCCTCAGCCTGGTTTTGGGTCTGAATATGGGCCTGCGTCTCGATTTGAGATTGGGCCTGAGACTGAGACTGCGATTCTTCTTGGGACTGTGGCTGGGGCTGGGACTGAGACTGGGCGTCGCCCTCGGACATCCAATTGCCACCCGTGGTGGGGCTCTCGGCGTATACAAACGACGGGGTTGCCAATGGGCTATCTGTCGTGAAAAAATCAAACCCCTTGCTCGTGATAGGGGCACTTTGCAAGCCCATGTCTGGGCCAAAGCTGCTATCAAAGTGAATGGGTGTTGTGTCGTAACTAGCAGGATCAAAGCGCTGCGAATGAGGAGTTGAGTGAGGCGAAATCAGATAATTTTCCTGCTCCATGGACATGTTGATGTACGGCCGGCTCATCATAATGCGATGTTCGTGGGCAGAGGTTGTCACAGGAGAGGATGTAGGATGACCCATTCCTACTGATCCTGCTGCGGCGGCCGCGGCAGCCGCTGCCGTCACAGAGACTACACTCTGGCGATTGGACAACACCTGGCGGCGGGTGTCTAAGCTCAAGCCTCGACGGTGACCTAAAGACTGCCGGTGGTGTTGCAGATTGGCAGAGGAAGGAGCAGCCATCGGTTGTTGATGATGCGGCGGAGCAATCCTAATAGTATCAAAGTTGGCATTGGGCGTCGACTGCTGACGTTTATGTCGTCGTTCTTGCAGAAGCTGCTGGCGATTTTGGTAGATGGCGCTCGCCGGCGTGTGGCTTGACGAGATCATGTCGAGTGATGTGGCGTGGATAAGTTGGGATTAAGCCTGGCGATATTCGCGGTATGACAGAGACTTGTTGATGAGCTACTGCTTTGGAGGTCTGCAAGCACACCAAGACTGTGTCTTTTCAATGCTTAGCACAGACAAACCGGCCTCGTATCCTACCAAGATGGCAATTCTATGTCGTTCCTTCTCACAACGAAGCCGGAGACCTGTCTGTCCTAATGTTGACGCACAGCACACTGGGAACTGACGCTGACAACTTGCCGCTGCGATCTCCCCTGGCAGCGATCCTCGAGCCCAGCAAACAAAATGCACAAAAGGAGGCAATTGATTGGTCAAAGTATAAGATACGAACCAGTTGAGGCCGCGGAAGGCGTCGCAAGTTGTGGATCAAGACGAGACGAGTACCCAAAGCAGGCCACAGTGGGCAAGGGACTGGTGCAGAATGTCAAGCGGGAAAATATGAGAAAAAGAGATGCAGAAGCAGTCGTAATGATTGATCGGGGGAGAAAAATCTCTGTTTGTAGCGTTGCAGCAAGAAAGGAAAGAGCGTAGATTTGTGCGCAGGCTTATCGCGAAAGGCAAACGAAAGTAAAGGAGGAGGAAATAGCGAGCGAGACAAGGGGAAAAGAGCAAGAGATCAAGTTCATGCAGCAGCAGCAGAAATTACAAAGGTTCAATTCAAAGAAAGGGAGAGCGAGAGAAAGAAAAAGAGAAAGAAAAAAAGAGTAAGGGAAAAAAAATGCCGCCACGGACGCAAGCTGCAGGTCCAAGGTTTGAGAAGGAATTACAAGATGCAGTTGCAAGACAAGGTCAGGAGAGACCTGAGGGTCAAGACCGAAATTGAGAGATCGAGAAATCGAGATCAAAGCAAGTTCCACGGTCAGCGCAGAGGAAGTAAGAAATTCGCAGAGCCAGAGTATGAAAATAAAAATGAAAATGCAGGAGTGAGTTCGAAAACTCGGACGTGCGACTGAGTAAACAGAGGAAGAGGTGATGTTACGGACGAAAAAAAAAAAAAAAGAAAAAGAAAGAAGAGCTGAGAAAGACACTGCGAGCGAGGTTTCTAGCCTGTCTGTCTTGTTGCGAGCAGGAGGAGAGAAGAGGGGGCCGTTTGGAAGAAGGGAGAGTCTAGGGAGGAAAAGCGAGAAAAGGAAATACAAGAAATCAAGAAAAAAAAAAGAAAAAAGAGAGTAAAAGCGGCATCATACCGGAAGCCTTCCTTGCTCTCTTAGACGTCCGACCCATGGCTTTCTCTTTCCTTTTCCCAGGTGTATAATTGCAGACAAGCCAAAAAGAGGTCATTTACGAGACCAGCAGTCGCGATTGTTTACCTTGGGCGTTGTGTTGCCATGGCGACTGACCTGGGGTGCGCCTAGTATGAGCTAGGCGTGTTAGTCCCAGAGATCTTGGAACACATCCACTTTGCACCCTCTCTTTTCATCCGCTCTTAGGATTAAACATCCCAAACCTTGCCAGCCCAGGGACTTTTTTACTACTTATTTTCCTTGTCGTTGATAAAATGGCTGTTGGTCATCCATCACCCATCCATTGGCGCCGTTGGCATCATTGGTTTGTTTTCCCCTGTTATTTTACTGTTACTAGGCCGTTGCTGTTTTTATTACTTCGTGATTGCCTATTTGATCACACCCTAAATGGGCTACTGCCCAACTGAACGTGCCGACACTCTGTTTGACGAATCCACTCTTCACCACATGCTCCGCGTATGTGCATTATTGTGTCTTATTTCCTGATTGCTCTTATTGTGTGTACGTTGTACATGCAATGTTGCATAAATCCCAAACCAGACCCTCTCAGATGACTAAGCAGGAAACATGTTTGTCTGAGTCTATATTTCATTTCCAGGTCAATACGGCCTTTCCAACTTGTTCTCCCGTCAATTTGGGTATTCTTGCGCTCCACCTCGCCGTGTACTTACTTCTCTGCTTATCAATTGTGCTTGCCCCTTTCCCTAGTAATTCTAAGCCGCCACTTGGCTGATCCCTTTCTTGCCCTTTTCGTTTTTTCCCTTACCTAGGCTCTTGTGCATCTCGCCTGACTGTCATCCATTTCAAGCCACAAACGCTCCACACAACAATCACCCACCCCTTCACCCTTTTTTTACTCTTATTTGTCCGCAGCACAATAGGCCATTGTTCCAGAACATGTGGCTCTAATTTCCATCCCATGCTCTCCTTATTCATGGCTGTTTCAAAAATTCGTCGCCTTACCATCACCATTTCTCAGAACACGGTTCGCTCTCTTCCTTACAATATATCATAATTTCCTAGGCACACCCTAAAATCAGCATCCCCTGACTACTTACCATCAGTATCCCGACTCGTTTCTTTCGCTTCCCCTTCCTCGGCCCTGTCTGTTTTCCCCTTCGTAGTGTGTCCTAACAAAACCAACAAATCTAAATCTAAATCTAAATCTAGCAGCCATAAATTTAACCTGAGCTAACATCTCCTTCCCTTGCTCCCCATCGACCGGTAAGCACGGGCCCCAAAAAGCCTCTTAAACCTGCATATTGCACATGCAGCTGCAAGAACAGCAGCCGACCCGACGCTTGGGGTTTACCACTGTACGTGCTGCGTGCTTCGTGCTGTTGACTGCCTGCCCTTAGGCACAGACAACTTGAAGAGCTGCTACTGGAATCCAGACCAGGGCCACATAATCTTAATCTTCAAGGTGGAGAGGACTTGTCTACTGTGTGAGTTATGTTAGACGTACGTTGAGTGGCTCAATGCGCCTTGTGCATAGCGGTTTTTTGACGTGAGCATGACGAGCATGGTCATGACAGGCATAGTGCGTTGCATCAAGCTTCCAACAAACATACAAATATATATGCACATTTGTATTATGATTTAACAGCGACTCTACAATGCCACCCCTCTCCTAACTTCTCAAGTTGTCTATTCCCTCTGACCTTATGCTTACTGCCTGCCTCTACTCCCTTCCCCCAAGCGCTTGACTTATTTTTGTACCGTTTCGCCCATGACCCAAGCTCCGTTCACCCAACAACGATGATGGCAAACCAAAAACACGATCGGCACTTTGTCAGTCTACACAACAGAGGCCTTTTTTTCTTTGTTTCTTTCCATCTCTCCTCCCCCTCAGTTTGCCAGCCCAATTCCATCTAGGAATCTTTTTTACCATTCATTTCGGTTTTTTCCGCTCTACCATGACTTTATATTTCCGACGTATTCACTGTTGTTGTTTATGCCTTGCACTTCTCATCCCCTTACCTTGTATATCAGCAGATGCAGGCACTGTAGCTTTGGGTTGCTTTTCGTCTGATCGGGATGCCTGCACCTGCATGAGCACAAACTTGGATCTAAGAGGAGCCGTCCGTAATCCTAGATAACACTGGCTATTCCTCATGCATTCCCTTTGTTGTTCCGAGCATACCTGTTTCTCTCTACATTTGTTCTACTAGACAAGGTTACTTTATGTCGACTAGTGGCGAGCAATATGTACATTCAGCTTTAACAAGCTCAACCCTAGCGACTGACTGCATTGTAGGAAGAAAGTCGCGAACCTTAACGTACCACTCACTACCAAGACCTTTTTCCCTTCTTTCATGACTTGACCTTGGCATACACACAGCTCGGATCTTGAAGTTCAATACCCCGTGTATTTATTTTCCTAGCCATGGCGGCCGGAAACATTACAGCCCGTATAAGGTGCCACCCAAAAACAACACGATGTCGCCTACAGCATAAAAGCAGGCTCGGTCACTCAGTTCGCCCATTTTCGGTCACACCCAATCCCTGCCGATCTAAAAGAAAAGTTGCTCCCTTTTCTTCCTACCTCCTAGCCATGTGCCCCGGGCTGATTTAGCGCGTGCCACGGCAACCCCCCTTAGGCACAAGCAAGGCTGCTAGGTTGTACCTCTCAGCCTGGAAATTAACGACGAGCATCACGAGGCTGCGCCTCTAAGAGAGGACTGTACTTTACGGCGGTGGGGGTGGGTCCTATGTTTATATCATTACGAGCCTGCTGTAGTTGTGCAAGGCAAAAGCCTTTTTAAACTAGCTTTTTATGTAGTAGTCTAAGAAAGACACTGACTAAGCCCAACTGCGTGCTCGGCAATTGATGCTATATATGGTTATAGGCTTGGCTAGGGCTACACTATCTAAAGTGCCAGCTGTTTGCCAGCTGTCGCGCAATGGACCCAAGGTGTCACAAGGACCCCCCGCCTATATATTGTCTTTTTTGTTCTCGTCAAATCAGGATTAACTCCTCGGTGCTGATAACCCTTTAGCGCTGGGCCATTGTATCGGCTCGGGGTCCGCGTCTGCAAGACAATCTCAGACTCGTGTTGTCTAAGCCTAATTTCCCTTGGCTGGTTGTCACGGTGGCTGAAAACCTGGAGCTGGTGCGATAGAAGCAGGGAGAGGGAACAAGAGCGAGAAAGCACCACAAGACAATGGGCCGATATGGCTAGTTTTGTCCAAGAACTCACCAGACATGCGAAAGTTGGTTATACAAACGTCATTTCTACCGGCAGGTGCAATCGAGTCCGTGTGCCTTGAGATTAAAAGTGCCAGTAGGTATGTGTACAGGACAGAAACGTAGCAATGGAAATACCAATACTACAATATACAAATCACATTGGTACAAGAGTAAAGCATGGCACGAGAGGAAACCCTCTTTCTAACGCCTACTGTAATGGCTCTATACTGTCTCATTCCTCTCTCTATTTTTTCCCGTGTGCTCCTTTTGCTGCAAGTTTTTTTCACTTGCCTTTGTCTTGATCATCCACTTGGCTGCATATGGCAGCGCAATTTGCACACCCTGAGCAGCCACTGAATATGCTGTAGCTGTCTGCCCATTTCTTGTCCTTGCCCACCATTCTCCAGCCAAGCTCATGAGCCACGAGGATTGCTTCTTTGAGAAATTCATTCTAGCCTGAGAAGGTGCGTAGGAGAGAGAGTTGGCCTATTAGCAACTGCCCGTTACGTAGCAAATCCTCGCCTCTTTCTCTTATACAGTTGGTCAGGTGCCAAACAGTCAAACCCTAATCCCGCCATCTTTTTTTTTGCTTCCCCTCTCCGAAAAGGCCCCTCCTACTAACTTGTTACCCCATGCTGTAGATTTTTCTTCTCCCTTTTCCCTTTTCTGCCTTTCTTCTGCACCTGAATTACATGATTTGGGGTTGGCGGTCAATAATTCTTTACCTCGCATTTTTCTTTTCTTGCAGTTGTGCATTTAGGGTTTCTTGTGTTGGAATTATTTTTGCTGCTTGAATTCCTGTCGTGTTGGCCCCTCAGCTTTCTATCATCCAGTCATACGTATCATCGTTGCTCTGTCGGTCTGAGCTTAGATTAGGACGCCGTCGTCTTAGTGAGCCGTTTCTTTTTCTGCCACCTTTCCTTAACAGCCGCACTAGTCTTGTTTCTTTTCGACAACCTCCCCCGACAAACCCCAATCTGTTCATTCAGAAGATGTCTGGCACAATGCGCAACACTCCAAGCCGAGCTCGGGACCGGGCCTCCATTCTCAACAACACCAACTCGCCTTCTGCTGCCGGTAGTAACCACCCCGCAAGCCCGGCGCCTAATTCGAATATCCCTAGACCGGTAGAGGTTCACCCACCGCCGGCTGAGCCCAGCTCCAGTGCCTCAGTCAGTGCCAGTCGCCAGAAGCAGACCAAGCGCGATGAGGTATGTGTCCAATGTCTTTTTTGTATGCCTGACACAAAGCCTTGCAATGCCGGCTCTTTTTTTGCTAGTTCTATGACGAAATAAAAGGAGGGGCTACTATCAAATCTTTCCATTACTCTGCACTTTGTTTGCTTGCATGGCCATGGCTGGCCGCACCTATTCTGCTTTCATTGATACGTAACAACATGCTAACCTCTGGTCTATTCGCATATAGGCTATTCGCCGCAAGCTCGAGAGCGACCTCTCCAAAAAGAAGCACCTCACTACCCGCGCCCGCCACTCCCGCAAGGCACCTCCCGGCACTGTCCTGGCTCTGAAGCCTAGTCCTGCGCTGCAGATAAAGCCCGCTACCACTGTTGCCGAGGCCGCTCAGCTGATGGCTGCCAAGAGAGAAGACTGCGTGCTTGTTACAGACGACGATGACCGCATTGCAGGTATCTTTACTGCCAAGGACTTAGCCTTCCGTGTCGTTGGTGCCGGCTTCAAGGCTAATAGTGTCACCATTGCCGAGATTATGACTAAGAACCCTCTGTGTGCTCGTACCGATACCAGCGCCACTGATGCCCTTGATCTGATGGTGCGCAAGGGCTTCCGCCACCTGCCTGTTATGGACGAAAATCAAGATATCTCTGGTATTCTTGACATCACCAAATGCTTCTACGATGCGATGGAAAAACTGGAGCGCGCTTATGCTTCTTCGCGCAAGCTGTATGATGCTTTGGAGGGCGTACAATCAGAGCTTGGCTCTAGTCAGCCCCAGCAGATCATCCAGTACGTTGAGGCTCTGCGTACCAAAATGTCTGGCCCCACCCTGGAGTCGGTGCTCACCGGAATGCCGCCCGTCACCGTCAGCGTCCGCACTTCAGTCAAGGAAGCTGCTGCCATGATGAAGGAAAACCGCACCACTGCTGTTCTGGTGCAGGACCAGGGTCAAATCACCGGTATCTTCACTAGCAAGGACGTCGTGCTTCGTGTCATTGCTCCGGGCTTGGATCCCAATACTTGCAGTGTCGTGCGTGTCATGACTCCCCACCCTGACTTTGCTCCTATGGAAATGACCATCCAGGCTGCTCTGCGCAAGATGCACGGTACATGGAAACCCGCTTCCCTTGTAATACGAGAGAATTCAAGACCTGCTAACTTTGAGAACTAGATGGCCATTACCTTAATCTTCCTGTCATGAACGATTCTGGTGAGATTGTTGGCATGGTTGACGTTTTGAAATTGACTTATGCCACCTTGGAGCAGATAAACACCATGTCCAGTGGTGATAGTGAAGGCCCTGCATGGAACAAGTTCTGGATGTCTCTTGACCACGAAACAGAGTCCATGGTGTCTGCTGAAGGTAGTGCGATGCACCATGGCACTAACCTGGGCTCTCGTATCATGTCTCCTGATATGACCCGCGACCGTATCAACGACAGCCTTGCTCCTAACGATTCAGCCTCCCATGTTGGTATAGACTCCCCTCCCCATTCCATGCTTGGAGATACTCCTGCTGCCCAGATGTCTCCTGCCGATATCCCATTCCCTTTCAAGTTCAAGGCTCCATCTGGCCGCGTGCATCGCCTACAAGTAATTGCATCGCAGGGCATTGAAACATTTATTGCCAACGTCTCTGCCAAACTAGGTGCCGATGTTGACATGATTGGTGGTATCCCCATGGTTGAGGATGGCAAGGTTGACGGCACTGGCTATGCCTTGAGCTATCTGGATGACGAGGGTGATACTATTTCTATCACCACCGACAATGATTTGCTGGAGGCCATCATCATGGCCCGCTCCCGTCGCCAGGACAAGGTAGACTTATTTGTGCATGATCCCGACCATGCACCAAGCCCAATCCACGAGTCAGCTCCGGCTCCTGCCCCGGCCCCGGCTCCCTCGGTACGCGAACGCCGTAAGCACTATGATACCTCGGAAACAGAAACGGAAGATGAAGAACATGGGCATAGATCGCGCCGCTCGCGTGGCCATCATCGTCACCACCATGCTGCTGTCCAGGGCCAGGTAATTGCCGGTGTCCCTAACGAGCTACTGCTCCCCGGCGCCATTGTGGCACTATCAGTTGTCATCGTCGGCGTGTTTACGATCTCTCGCCTGACGAGCCGGTAGAGAAGCGCAGTAGAAAGAAGACAGCCCTTTAAACGTGGCTGCATTCTTCTTTTTTCTTTACCTTTTTTTCCGTCACGAAGTCAAAATTTTGTTTTTTATATTCTACTTTCATGTTCCCCTCCCCTGAATTTCTTTCACTCTTGTATGCGCGCTCATTTGTACTTCTCTTTGTACTTTTTTTCTGTTCTCTTATTCTCTGTTTTAACAATGATCTTTTCCCTCCTCCCTCCTTTGCTTTGATTCATATCACTCTTCTGATATCCAGGCACTTTAGACAATGCCTAATCTTCTCAAGTTGTACTCCTCTTCTTGTGCTACCCTCTTCTATCTTTAGCTTTGTCTTCACTATACCTCTCGCCTTTGACAAAATGTTACTCGTCTCCTCTTCATACCCGGTGGATGTAATGATTTACGTTTGTTTGTTTTTTTTGCCAAACTTATGAGCCCTTTTTTGGTGTTGGCAATATACAGGCTATCCATAATTTGGCTTTTGTGTTCCAGTAATTTTTGGCAAGCTTAGGCGAGGTGTATCCACTGTCAACATTCGTCAAGCAGACTTACTTTTCCAACTCTCCTTGAAATTCCGCCAGACCAACTTTGAAGACAAGGCTCGTCTTGAAAACCTTGTAAAATATACATTAAAACGGATTGAAAAGAATACAGTTGGATTGTCCATACACTAAGCCGTCACTGCTGCCATACGCCGTGACCGTAGATAGCTCAGGCCTCGGCTACCAAATATTTATACAGTCACGTGACCCGCAAATTCTGGATCTCCGTGCTTAGTCGCATCACCAAATTCAAAATAGCTTCACTTGTGACAATAATTAAAAATGGTGGGTTGGATTTGAATGTAGAAGACGACGACAGCGCTGCGACTTTCTTTCCTCATATTCTCCATGATGATAATAAGAAAAGCTCTTCTTCGGCAAGGTACGAACTCTCTTGTGAATCCGTTCATGCCAATGAATGGCTGCAGATCAATGTGTGGCATAGTGACAGAACTGACAAGCTATCTTTCCTCGTAGGCTACCGCCCTGCCGTAGGCTCGAACATCTGCTACTACCGTGCTTTGTCGACCGGGTCCATTTTCCCCGCTTCTACTCCCACTTCTGATACACCCGCTGCACAGATCCCTATCCCTCGCCAGTCCATTGAGACCACTGAGGCTGTTGAGGAAGAAGAAGACAAGGGACCGAAGATCCCCAGCAAGCCCGTTGCATCGTACGAAAACTCGCTAGTTAAGGAGTTGATGAAATTGGCAAACACGGAGAACAACAAGGTCTTTCGCAAGAACTATGCCCGTAACCAGAATGCTGAAGCCCAGTTAGGCAAAATCGGCTCAGACCTAACTGTTGCGTACTCGGCGATGCAGGCGCTCAAATCACCGCCAACAGCTCAGCAAGTGACGCTAGAAATGCTCATGGCGGCGCAGACACACATGGGCCACAATGCTAAAGTGTGGAACCCGGCGAACTCGCGCTACATCTATGGTATTCGGCACGGTATTCACATCATTTCGCTTGAGCAAACATTGGCACACCTGCGTCGTGCAGCCCGCGTGGTTGAAGAGGTGGCTTATCGGGGCGGTACCATTCTGTTTGTTGGCACACGCAAGGGTCACATGGAAATTGTTTCGCGTGCAGCCACCAAGGCCAAGGCTTGTTATTTGTTCACGCGGTGGACGCCAGGCTCTATTACCAACAGAGACAGGCTACTAGAGGGCTTGAAGGTGTATGCTGTTAACGAGCGTGACGAGCTTTTGGCAGGCTTTGAGAAGCACGTCGATGATAGCCGACCACTGACGCCAGATCTGGTGGTGTGCTTGAACCCGATTGAGAACTACACTCTTCTCTACGAATGCGGTCTCGCTAAGATTCCCACTATTGGCTACATTGACACTGATGCAGATGCATCATGGGTGACTTACCCTATCCCAGCCAATGACGACAGGTAAGCTGCCTTCCACCCTTTTTTTTTTCGCCCTTTTAAACGGCTGCAAAGTCCCCCGTGGTGTAGGGTTGAATCCATGTTCTAATCAATCTATTTACTCACTTTAGTCTCCGAGCTGTCACCCTCCTCACCGGTGTTCTTGGTCGAGCTGGCCAAATCGGCCAAGGTCGTCGTCTAGCCGAGGCTTCACAAGGAATCTGCACTTGGGAAACACCTGCCGAGGTAGCCAAGTTCTTGGAGAAGACAGTGCGCCACAGGAAGAAGGCTTTGTCATCAGACCTGACTGAAGCCAAGACTGCCAGCATATCGAAGACCAAGCGTGATGGCGATGATGTTGATGCCCAAAAAGAGCTCTGGAAGATGGTAGAAGCTGAGCTACTGGGTCATGTTGAGCCATTGCCTGTGGAGAAGCTGGGTCCCGAGGAGATGATGCCGGAAATGTAAATCAATGAGGGTATTGGACTTGTAGTTTTATATAACTGTGTACTATTACGTTAGACTATGTTGTTCCGTGTGGGCGACGGATACCTTTAATCTTGGAAGCAAAGTGTCCTTTGAAATATAACCCTAGTCAAAGGTAACATTAACCCTATGAGCATTATACAAAGGGGTTTCTCTGGCAACGCAGAGCCTCTCCAGAATTTACATCACAAGACGTACCCCTCAGATGAACATCTACCAGGTCTTTTGTTTCAACCCCTCCAAAAGGCATCGGATCTCACTGCATGCCGCCTTGATCGATTTCGACAGTGGAAGAAATAACAACACTTATTTATGGTGATTTCAGTAAGATATCGGCCCTCCCCACCTTCACGATAGCGAACAACACAACAAGTCAACAAAGAACATCAAACTCAACATCCCCATTAGCCAATAGCCAACGAAAGCCATGGCATACAACCACCGCATGAGCATTTTGCCTCAGCAACAGCAGGGCCGTAATCGCAAAAAGGAGCCTGAGCCTGACGCGTTCATGCTATCGGATAAAGAGATTGTAGGCTGCATTACAGACATTGGCATTACCTTCACCATAGCAAATCTGCAGAAGCCCAACCCTGTGCAGGTGCAGCAGATTTTCGAGTGGTTTGCCGAGTTGCTGCTCAATGCCACCCGCGAGACTGTCGAGCCAGCCATGCGTGCTGCTGCCGAGGACGTATGTGGCGAGTATTCAGACATTATCCCGGCTGATACACGGAATCTCATGGGCTTCTATGTCTCTTTGCGCAGACTTCTGACTGAGTGTGGCATCAACGACTTTTCATTTAACGATCTATACAAGCCCTCGCACGAGCGGCTCGTGAAGATTTTCAGCTATGTTATTAACTTTATCCGCTTCCGCGAAAGCCAAACCAACGTTATCGACGAACACTTCAACCGCTCCCAGAAAATCAAGTCGCGCATTGAGACATTGTATATTGAGAACCAGGACAAGGAGGCGCTATTGGATGAGATGCGCATCAATCGCCAGGCTATGGAGGTGCAGGTGCGCGAAAAACAAATGCGTAATGAGGAGCTGAAAAAGACTTTGTTGGAGCTACGTCGAAACCAAGAGAAGGTGGCCATGCATCTCGAGGAAGCCAAGGTTAAGAAGGGCGAGCTAGCCACGGAGCTAGAGGCTAAGACGGCCACTAAATTGATGCTCAAGCAAGACAGTGTCAAGCTGCGGCCGTACGCATCACAAAGCCCATCAGCACTACAAGCCAGTTTATCTGATCTGGGAAACACGCTGAGTAGCGATCGTTCGCATATTGACGCATTAGACCGGCGTGCACGTGCATTACAGACTAGTGCCGACTCGTTCACGGTCGTCTCGGCTGATGTGGCATCGTGTATCAAAATGCTGGACGAGATTGCAACCGAGCTGAGCAAGGAGGAGGAAGAAAACGCCAAGAACTCGCGTCAACGTGATGCGCTTTCTGAGCGTGGCAATAACGTGCGCGAGGTTGAACGGGCAGAGGCTATGCTGCAGAGACAGCTGCAGAAGTGGATGGAGCGCACGGAGAAACTACGCGAGCAGAGCACGATGAAGGCCATGGAGGCAAAGGAAAAAATGGAAGAGCTGCGCGCTCTACATAAGAAGCTGACAGAAGAGCGGACCGAAAAAGCAAAAGAAATGGAGAGACGTCGCGTGCGCATCGAGCAAACAGAAAAGAAGGTTGGTTTTTTCCATTATAATGCGATGTCGTATGTTTGCTAACTCACTTTTGCTACGCAGATGCTGGACCTCAAAGAGAACATTGAAAACGAAGTTCATGCAGCTTATGACGAGTATCTCAAGATGGAGGCACACATAAAGTTGTATATGACGGAGATGGAGCAGGCTATCTAGCCAATGCTCTACTTGGAGGGTCGAAATCTATTATTGTTTATACTGGGCTATATGGGGGATGCGGCATTAGATACCACGGTGTGTTCGTTATTCTTTTCTATGCTTTCTTTTCTGCTTGCTTAACGGGCGTTTGGTGCTTAGCTGTGGAGTTTCTTTGAGATATTGGGATTTAATACAGCATCATGTCTCCTTGATCATTGGTTTGCACCGCAGCATGCCCTCTTTTGTTTTCGGTTGTTATCACCGGTAATGTCCTGCCTCATCATTGTCCTTAACCCTCGGAGAGGTAGCGAAACCATCTTCCAACTATTTTCCCTAGCTCTACCGTTCGATTAGACAGACGCACGTCGCTGCTTTGTTTATAGCCTAGCAGCGGAACTTGCTCGGCCCGTATCATCTGCCAGTCGTCTTGGTTTTCGACACCACATTCGGATTGCATTGAAGTATTGGTGTTTTCTTCGTTTTTTATTGGCAAAGGCTCAATAATTACAGGTTTGAATTCGGTATGTGAGGCAGCGTCTATAAACATCGACAAGCTGTTCATCACGCCTTGCGCACTCCATTCGCTTGTATTACGATGTATATCAAGGATGCCGTAGACAACAAGCCATCGGTTATCTGGCCTAGCACCAGTCTCATAGCCTGGTGGAGGGGGCACCGCAGAATCAAGCGGCGAAAATACGGATAAGCAGGCACGGAGATGCGAAACAGTCGGCGTGAAGAGGAGTCGAATATGCTTGGTCACTGCTATCTGAAACAAACTGGCAGCCAGTAGTGGGTGTGCATGTCTAGCCTGCGTGTCAGCCGGCTGCTGGCTTTGCGAAGCCACGACATCATCGACTAACGCCTGCAGAAACTCTTCCCTGGTTGATCCCACAATAAGCGTTAACGGGTACGCATGATTAGAAACTATGTAATCGAGAAGTTGTGCGGGGGACGCCGGTGGCAGAACCACGGGCCCAAGGACTTGTGGGCCGGCATCCTGCCGTAGAGCATTCGCCATCGGCGGAGATAGATCGGCCATTATACAGCAAGCTACAAAGCTCTTTAAGGTCTGTTGTAGAGCAGGCTAAAGCTTGGCGAAAGTTGCAACATAGCTTCATAGCGAGAAACACAAGTTCATATTACAGACAGGTGTAAAGCGTATGGGACTTTGCGAAGACGAATGAATACTTACAAAGCAATGTAAAAACAAGCATGATGTTGGAAGCCAGTCAAGGGTTAGCTGCCCTCGGCTCTTAGTCAGCAGCCACACTCACTCAGTAGCCCCACACAAGCTTTACTGCCCATTCTTGATTCACCGCCTTTATTGCCTCCATCACAGGCTTTAGTTTCACGATGATGGATTACTTGGCCTAAGACCATGCCATTACGCAAACGCTCACCAAAACCTTTGCGTGCTTTTCTCTCTACGACAAGACATGGAATCAATTGCGCGCATCTCGTCACTTCTCGAAAGTGGTAAGCCCATTACAAGACCACCACCACAAGCTATAACCCCGCTAATGCTTGCTACCTTGCCTACACGATGGACATGGGCAGCTAATCAACCGTCTTCCAACCCGTTATCTAGCTCGAGACTTGACCCTTGATGCAGCCCAATCATCAAGATTGAACCCGCGCTTTTCGCGGCCACTAGACCACAACCAGATCAAGAAACTGCTTGACAGTCGCAGCGATCGCGATGTGCTCGATGGCCTGCGACGAGTTTTAGAGGTACGTATTATGGAACAGCTACCCTCCTCCTTGGGCAAACCGCACCTAACACACGCTTTCTCCCTCTCTCACGTATAGATGATGTACCGCAATCAACAGACGCTTCCGTTCTTCTCGTCCATTGTGAAAAATGTTGCCTCGCCGAATCTTGAAATCAAAAAGCTCGTCTACATCTATACCGTTCATCATGCCGAGCAGGATCCCGATGTTGCTCTTCTTTCTATCAACACCATCCAAAAGTCACTTTCCGATTCGAATCCACAAGTCCGTGCTTTAGCTCTTAAGACTATGTCGGGAATACGGGTTCCGGTGATTAGTCAGATCGTTACCCTGGCTATAAAAAAAGGTGTGGCCGACATGAGTCCCTTTGTGCGTCGGGCTGCCGCTCTTGCCATCCCCAAGTGCTACCGACTGAACCCCAGTCAGCTGCCATCTCTTCTCGAATACATGTCGACCTTATTAGCAGACAAGTATTATGTAGCTGGTGCAGCCGTCATGGCATTTCTAGAAATCTGCCCAGAACGAATCGACCTCATACACAAGCACTACCGGTCGTTGGTCCGCAAAATCATCGACATGGACGACTGGAGCCAGATTGCCACGATCCGCATGCTGTCATTTTATGCCCGGAAATGTTTCCCCAGACGAACACGCCGGGTGCAAAGGAAAGGAGCCAAAGCTTCGTCTTATACGACGCCTCCCACTGACCTCCAAGACTTTTATGGTGAATCCGACTCTGGAGAAAATACACCAAGCCAGGACGGTGATACCGAAGAAGTTATACTTGACAAGGACCTCGAACTTCTTCTTAGCAGCATCACGCCGCTGCTTCATAGCCGCAGCTCTGGTGTTATACTTGCCGTAACTCGCTGTTTTGTTGACATTGGAACACCAGAGTATGTTTCGCAGGCCATTGGACCTCTGGTATCTCTTTTGCGTAGCTCTGTTGATATCCAGCAGGTCGCCATGTACAATATTGTTACTGTGTGCTTGTCCCGGCCCCAAGATTTTGTCCGCTATTCGTCACATTTCCTGGTACGGGCTACGGATCCCATACCAGTTTGGGAGCTAAAACTTGAAGTTCTCACTCTCATCTTCCCACATAGCCCAGTCCATACCAAAGGCCTGATTCTCAACGAGCTAGAGCATTTTGCTCGCAGAACTTGCAACAAGATTCTTCAGCGCGAAGCTGTGCGTGCTATTGGTCGCTGCGCGCAGTCTGATCCCCAGACTGCGGCACGCTGTTTGCGTCTATTGCTTAGTCAAATTACTAGTCTAGACGGTACTCTAGCCTCAGAATCGCTAACCGTCATTAGACATTTAATCCAGCAAGATCCCGAGAGCCATACAAATACTGTCATTCGCCTAGCCAAGAACCTGGACTCGGCAACCGAACCCCAAGCTAGGGCCACCATTATCTGGCTAGTTGGCGAGTTCTCGGGGCTTGGTGGTGAAGACAATATTGCCCCAGATGTTTTGCGGATTCTGCTCAAGAATTTTGCCACGGAGTCTGAGGATGCCAAACGCCAGATTGTGCTTTTAGCTGCAAAGGTGTATCTGCATTATCTCAATTCTAAAAATGACACGCAAAAAGAGCCACCATCGTCACTTACCACACGGAATGATACCGACCCCGAAGATGACCATCCTATCGCTCAGCTATGGGAATATGTCGCTGCGCTCGTCCGCTATGATACGTCTTACGACTTGCGCGATCGCGCACGCATGTGCCGGTCGCTTATTGGTGTGCCACAGCTCGCAACCCTTCTACTCCTTGCACCTAAACCTGCTCCACAAGCCCCCAGTCCATCTGACAGTCGCAAAGGCCTGCGCCTTGGATCATCTACGCTTGTTCTCGGCGGAGTGGGCGGTATCCACGGTATTCGCGGCTACGAGGCTATGCCAGACTGGGTCTCTGATGGTGCTGAACCAAGCCCGAGCCTGCGTGACTCAGAAGAAACCTCTTCAGTTCCCTCGGCGATGGCTTACAGTGCTGACACGGAAAAAAGGATGCTAACAGCTGCTGAGAGATTGAGCGAGGCTTCGCGGAGTACTAGGCTGGGAGTTCCACTTAACAAGATGGCGGGCTCTGAGCCAGGTGTATTTTCGAACGGAGGCGAGAGAGGATCGGCTTCGGGTACGGGCGAGAAGTCATTAGATGATTGGCTAGCAGAAAGCGAGAGCGAGGGCGAAGATGAAGACGATGATGATGATGATGATGACGATGACGATGACGATGACGATGAGGAGAGTGAAGAAGACGACGATGAAGATGATGACGATGACGATGGAGAAGATGAGGAAAGCAGCGATGCAGACTCTGAAAACGCGCGACTGATGCATTAATTTCTGGCATGGAACAGCATGCTTTATTACCTCCTTATTTACATACATTCATGTAAGACCTCTCATAGCCTTTCCGATAACAATACTCCCTCTCTCAGTGACACGGCTATAGCCCTAGCCTCTCTATTAGACTGTCATCTATTTACTCTTTCCCGCCTAACCACCTATACAATACCGAAAAGTCCCTATCCGCGCACTTCTCATCTGCAATTGCATCGTCATACACTTGGCGCACACGTTCGGCCAGTTCCAGTCTGGCCTCGCGATCTTTTGCGGCCATAGCCGCCAGCCGCAAATCCTTCGCCATAAGACGAAGCCCAAACCCGCCTTGGTAATCGCGGCTGGCTGGTGCGGTAGGCACCACTCCTGGTACCGGATTATTCACCTCAACAGGCCAACAGCGCCCAGTGCTCGTAGCCAACACGCTGGCCAGCACATTCGCATCCAGACCCCAGCGCATACCAAGGTTCATGGCTTCGGCGGTCGCAATGTTGGCGACACCGAGCACGTAATTGTTAGCCAACTTAGCAACAAGCCCCGAGCCTGGAGGGCCGCAATGAATCACGCGCTTTCCCATCGTTTGGAGGACCGGTGTGACAATGGCAGCGCTGTCAGGCGTTGCCCCCAACATGAATGTGAGGGCTCCAGCGGCAGCACCAACGACACCACCGGACATTGGCGCATCAACAAAGATAGACTTGATAGAAGCAGTCTCATCAAGCTCAGACGAGTTATATTTAGAAGGGTATGGAGACGGCCGGTTTTGTGAGTCAATGAGGGCGCCAACAGCACGAGAGGTTGTGGGATCGATAGTCGAGCAATCAATAAACGTTCGGCCACGCACTGGCAAGTCAGCGCAGACAATTTTGTCATAGACGGCCTTCACATGTGTGGGCTCAGGCAGCACAGTAATAACAAAGTCCTAGCAGTTATTGATTCAGCGTTAACAACAAACTATACGGAGGGGAGGGGGGGTGGGGTTACTAAAGCTACGGATGCTTACTGCGTCCCGTACAGCACCCGGTGCGTTCTCCGCAACAGTCACCCGAGCGCCGGCCGAAATCGATGAACTTTTCTTACACTCGGCCACAAATTTCTGCATGGTTTTCAAGTTGATATCAAACACGCATAGCTGGTCACCCGGAGATAGCTTCGCTTGTAAGTTGCCTGCCATCTGGTAGCCCTGAAATCGGATGTCAGTGGCCGTGAATAGAGCTGTTTGTAGTAGTCAAAAGTGGTACTATACCATTTGTCCGAGGCCTATAAAGCCATAGCTTGCCAGACGCCCTCCAGTCCTTGAAAAGAAGCGCCTTTGAGGTACAGTAGTATATGGGACTCTGCCCATTCTCACAACCTGTCGTGTAAGCATATTGTAGAAATGTTTTGCTGTATTGTTGGTTTAAAGCAAAGTCAGTTGATCTAACGTGAGCAAAGGGTCAGTTAAGATCCCCATTTGGGATTTTCTATCTCCAAATCTCCATCTGACAACCTTCTCGTTCATGTGACGCTGGGAGTCAGTCTAACGATTGATTAGCTTCGAAAGCTGCTTCTCCAAATATCTTCTTCGTCGTCGATGGGTTTAGGGTCCATTAGGGTTTAGAGTAAGTTTAACATTCACGACAACTCCAAAACTACTTTCAACAGTGCTTAGAAACGCAAATAGAGTATTGCCATAATTACTAACTGTTCTGTAATCCAGTTCAAGTAGTACCGACTTACAGGAAAGAAAAAGAAAAAAAGGCTGAAAATATCCAATAGGCAAGGAAAAAGCGGTACAAGGACAGGGAGGTTTTGAAAGGCATGTTTGGATATTGAAAAGAAATATCGGAGATGGATACGGAAGCGGAAGTGTGGCTTTTCGGGATAGTCGACGCCCAGAGCAGGCCGTCGTCGCCGATGCCGCACGGCGCTTTAGATGGCAAGACAGACAGGGCAACCCTGGACCAGACATTCTGAACAGTCGAGTTTCAAGTCTGCCATGGTTATTAGATAAATAAGGCAAGACATGAAATAAAGCAGACCCGGAGAAAAGTCCGCCAAGGCCAGCATGGAAGTATAAAGACTAGGAAGGGGGTATGTGGTACGTGGAGAATCAAAGCAAGAGCAAAACGCAAGCAGCCGGATGATGTGACAAGGCAAAGCAGGACATGGGGACATGAAGGGAATGAGAATTAAAGACAAACATGAAGGTTGAATAAAAGAAGCGGTCTGGATAGGAAGCAAAGACCAAGGCAACGAAGTGAATATGAAAAGAGAGTACAAGGACGCAAGGTATCAGGCATAACAGAAGGCTAGAGCCCACACTACCAAAAGCAGGGAGAACGCCAGCCTCTTGCAGGTCCGAAGGAAAAGAAACAGAAGGCCAAGGACAAGGAAGAAAAGAACAAAAAAGATATAATAACCGTACAAAAACACCCAAAGTACCCACCGCAAAGCTTTCGGACGCGAAAGACGCAAAGAGAAAAAAGCAGACCTAGAAGATCAAAGAAGACGAACAGAAAAACAAAGGTACAGCAAAAGAAGAAAAACATGAGGGTAATAATGGGTAATTAGACGAAAAGCAAAGTTGAAGTTCAACGACGCTTACAGGGCACCCATGAGCCACGGCACAATAGCACTATCAATATGGTTAGCTGACGGAAATCCAAACAAGGCAGTCTTCTTTCACTCCAGGATACATACCCAACTGCCATGGTGGCAGATATGCCCCATAGCGCGCGGCGGCGCACAACCTTTTTCCGCTCTGCAACCTCAGTCTTGACCTTTTTCGCAGTGCGCTCTTGCTCTTCATCGACATTAGTCTGTGTCTCAGCTGCACCAGCCATCTCACTGTCCTTGCTAGATGAGGACTCCTCGACAGAGATCTCATTGGCCTTGCGCTTGCTTCTGCGTGTGATAGTGCTCGAAGTCTCGGTGGCTTCAGCCTGCTCCTTGACTTCATCTTGAACAGTTTGAGGGGTCTCGGCAGTGCTTGTGGATGGTGCAATAGCCGCCTTAGAGGTTTCAACCATCTGCTTAGCCTCGTCAATCATACGGCGGGTATCTTCAGCTGACGGCGGTTCGGCAGTAGCGAAGGAAATAGATGGAGTGGGAAGCTGCTGCTCTTCCTTAGCTTCGGGGATGGGCGCCTCAGCCTTAGTCGGCTCCTCATGAATTGTCTCCTCAGGTGCAACAGAGGGCTCCTTGGTACTCTTACGAGTGACTCTTCTGCGGGGTTTTGTCTCCTTGACAGGTGCAGACCCTTCCTCGATGGTAGGCTCCACGGACGCCTTGCGAGTAGATCTCTTTCTTGGCGAGGCAATGGTGCGCTTGGCAGGAGTAGCCATAGTCTTTACGGGGCTGCAAGAGCGGCGACCACGTGTGCTCGCAATCCCCATAGGCGTAGGCGGGGCAAAAACAGGCGCAGCATCAAACTTAGGAGGAGCAGCAATCTTCTTCATGGGAGAGCCATCGCTAGGGACGGAAACAGATATGGGGGTAGGATCCAAAAGAGCAGAAATCCAGGCCTCGATCTTGTACTCGGCGGCTAGTTCCATGGCTTGAACAGGAGGAATCCAGATGTTTCCAGCAGTCTCTTCGGGGCTTGTTGTAGGCTGACTCTTGATCCAATTGCGCTCATCCTCCTCCTCGAGCGCCTCAGCCCAGGGGAAAGCGGCCTTGAACATCCCAGTGGCAGAAATGTAGCCATCATGACTGCGGCGCATTAAGAAGTAGCTACTAGGCGACGACTTAAAAATGCCAGAGACGATGCCCTTAGGTAGCGGCGCGCGGAGATGAACGTAGTCGAAGTAGCCAAGCGGGGCGTTTTGGGCAGTGCCGACCATCTTAGGAGTCAGCTTAGTCTGCCCCAAACGTCGACGGCCAACAAGTTCGGCATCTAAAGAGAGGATAAACAACGTGTTAGTGGAATCAGATAGGCCCACGCGAAACCGCAAAAAGAAAAAGGCAGTTTAGTTGAAACGCGCGAAATTAGCACGCCCAACTAGTAGGAAGCAGACGCGACGCCATGACAGCCGCAGTTTTCGGGAAACAAGTCTCAGTCGGAGCACATACGGAAAGGAACATCATCGATCATCAGTGGGTTGATGCGATTAGGGAGATGGCGGCGAGTGGTCGGAGCCGGAGAGGTGATGATAGAAGAGGCCGGTGATTCCATTTTGGCAATACGCGAACGAGATGCTACGAGCCGGGTACAATA
Source organism: Ceratocystis harringtonii (assembly GCA_002018265.1). NCBI lineage: Eukaryota > Fungi > Ascomycota > Sordariomycetes > Microascales > Ceratocystidaceae > Ceratocystis > Ceratocystis harringtonii. Next base: position 74,795 of record MKGM01000047.1, on the reverse strand, counting down.
TGCGAACGATAGAGCGTCAGGAAGCAGCGGCGCGCGAAAGGGTGGAGTGTTTTTGTTTGTATTCGCGTGAATTGGCCAAACAACGAGCACACATACAACACCAACGATGGCACAAGCAAATGCCGGTTCTTGACGATAGTTTTTTTTGCGTAAAACAAAAATATATTCGTATAAGGTAGGACACTGAGCAACAATCCGAGTCGCAGGTATTGCTGGAAATGGAGAAAAAAAAGAAAGTCAGGTTAGGGGATTAAAAGAAAAATAAATAAAAGGACAGTAGGAAGACGTCTTGTTTTTTACTCCTGGGCCAAGGGAACAAGAGGTGTATTGTACCGTATTGTACCAGGAAGACAAAAAAGAAGTAGAAGAGAGGGAAAAAAAGAAGGAGGAGAGGATGGGCAACGCGAGGGGAAGGGAAGAAGTTAGAAGAAGAAGAAAAAAAATAAAAAATAAACTCGCCTATAGATTAGATTACACGAGCGAAAATAGGAAAATAAGGGCAGCAAATGGTCGAACAAGGGTCATCCAGGGTTTGGACACAGGCCCCAGCTAAGAGCCAAATACCAAGCTGCAAAGAGCAAAGAGCAAAGAGCAACCAAGGCACAGAACGAGAACTGGCGTTCCTAAGTTGGACAATGAAAACACAACTGGGACCTATTGTTTCCGTCGATGATGGGATAAGGCTTCCATTCTCTGTTCCAGGTCAGCGTCGTCGCGTCTTTTTTGTTTGTTCTGACCTGCTGCTGCTGTCGCCGCCAATATGACCTGGCTTGCCGGGATTTGGGTCAGGTTGCTTGCGGGAGGGGAGCGTGCCAGGGGTACAACGGGGAAATAAAACGGGCCTCAGGAACAATGGAGAAGACAAGAATTTTCTGGCCAGGAATTCAATCAAAGGGAGTTGAAGTATTCGTGATTGCAAGAGTGTTGTGGGCGACAGTCTCACGATGCAGAGTGCGTGCATGTTTCAATTTTTCAAGCCTGCCTTTTACAGCGGGCTCGTCATGCCTGGACCCGCCCACAGGAAACAGCAAGTGCCGCATATAAAAATACAAAATACAAAAATAAGCATCAAGAGACCTATGTACCACGCTAACAGACTTCCAGCTCTTCTTTCTCCAACGCGCTAATTTTAAAGTGTTTTGATCGCCTCCTATTGGTCGCATCTGTGTGCTCGCGTTTCCTCAACGAGCCACAAGGACCCAACTGATGTTAGGATGTGTTAGGGACGGTACCTCAGCCAGTCCACAGTCTTCCCCCACAGTCTTCCTTCTCCTTTCACGAGCAGCGCGCACTGAGCAAAGCGCGTCCAGCAGATGGCCTCTCATTTTCTGCTTCTCTGGCGACCGTCCCGTCTCTCTATCCTGTTATCTTTGCCATCCATGTAAAGTGACGTTGTCTATAAAGGCGTGCTGCTATAAACAGTAGCCAGCCTGCAGCAGCAGCTTCGCCCTTACCCTTTCTATGGTTTGCCGAAATGTGTCTTACAGTAACCTTAGAGAGGGGTGCTGTGCCACTACGCCTGTTTGCTGCAAGCTCTTTGGCTCTAATTCTCAAAGGCCTGGAACTGAAAACCCCAGGGACTTGGCTAAACAGGCTGACGCTTCAACATCTTATCCCAACACCAAATCCCGGAATTAAGCAATGACACCAATCCTTTTTTTGCCTGCTGCGAGATTTCTACTGCGTGGTTCGAGAAGAGAGGGGAGAGAAAAGAGCACACTTTACATCATGATAACTTTTGTCCCCACGGCAAAACAGAACAAGCTCCCAATAGAGACTGTTGCTGCTGACAACAAGCAGCTCTCTTATTGTTTGATATATTCTTGGTACATCATCCATACGCTCATCTTCTTTTTTCAATTGCGTTTTGTGCAATTAACATCGCTGTGCACAATGCACTCTGTTATATCGGTTGTATACCTGGATTTGCATAAGACATGCATTCACAAGGACCGAGCTTCAGCCGCGAGAAGCCATTGGATAAGGCTGGGCCCAAGTAAGACAATCAAGATAAAAAGCTACAAGGCTGAACTTTGAAGATTAACCCTACCAACCCTTCTTTCCCTCCATCTGTCATTATCAGGATGGCATTTTGGCTGGGATGATCAAATGCCACATAATATAATCTTAGCCTTGCAACAGCCAATTGTCATTCTCATGTAAGCCAAGAACACACGATGCACGATGTACATGCACACCATGTGAAGCTTCTGCTGTTCTTGTCGGGCTGCATCTCGGCTTGGGCCTAGCCTGGTCGAATTTGGTCTACTCCAGTCTGGCAGCCCAAGCACTCATCTTTATTGCTTTATTTTGATGCAGTACTGTCCCTTCGGTTTTCTCGTGAACTTGGCCTCAGAACCCCGATGCTTTTAAAGACGCCTGTCGAGAGTCGATTCCAAAAGGAAACCTACCCGACTTGGACCTTTTATTGGCCCTGGGCGTCAAACGTCAAGTCAAACAAGACGGCCTAACGAGGGAGAGAAAGAAGTGGACTGGAGAGGGCAAGAGAAAAGGAAAAAGAAAGAAAGAAAAACAAGAACAACAACGAAGACATTTGCGTTCTGTGCTCCATGCGTTTTGTAGCTATGACATTGGTTGTCTGATTCATGGCTCGCGGCTCGCGGCTCGCGGTTTTGTAGCACTCTGTTTGTTCTCTGAGCACCCGCTGTAATATTGGACATACACTATTACTACATACAACCATAGGAATGTAGGGCAATACGAGCTTCTTTGTTTGTTGCGCTGTATCCAAGCTTCTTTACCTTTACCCCTCCCATTCTAGCTGTGGCAGCCGGTTTCAATTGAGGCAAGCAAGATGCAAGAAAGCACAAGATGATACGCGAGGCAGAAAGAAAACAATTGGCAGAAAAAGGCAGTCTGGCATCTCGTTGTTCGTACCGACTATTTACTAACTTACTGGTTGAAGCCTTGATTCGCCTCGAGTCCTAGTGAAGTTACAGCGCCCCAAGCCGCTGAATAACCACAATCCCACGCTGAAGCTAAGCTCCCGGCGCCATGCATCCCGCTCTCTTTCTGTTCCCCTGAGCCTCCTGTCTGTTTTCCACCAGGTTGGCCTTCTTTTTCTCTTTTGCGGCGACCCAAATTCTAATTTCTTCGTTTCTAATCCCTTATATTTTCGGAATTTGCCTTTTCTTTCCCCTATTTTTCTTTTTCTCCCTGTTTCCTCTCTTGCAACGACCCAGGCCCTGCTTTTGTCTCTCTCCCCTAGCTTATATTTCGGCTTTTCCCTTTCCAATTCCCCTCTCCGTCATCATCATCACCATCCCTTTTTCTATTCAACCCCTCACCAACCCGACAATCCGCAATGGCTTCCCACGACGACGATACCATGCCCGAGGAGACTCAGGGCTACAAGCTCTCCCAGCCCAAGCAGTCTCTAGCTGCCTATCAGAAGATGGGTAAGCTATTTAATCCCCCCCCC
>MKGM01000047.1:39221-68417 GCA_002018265.1 Ceratocystis harringtonii | reverse complement strand
GGGGGGAAGGGCTCACTCCCGTAAGGGGGAGGCTGGAGGAGAGTACCAGAAAGAGTAGGGAAGGCAAAGAGAGCAAAGAGGGAAGATCCCAAATATCAGATTGGCTTTATTGGTGGATATAAGAATGAGAGGGATGTGGAATGGCTCCAGCAAACAGTAGACGGCAATAAATAAGCAACATCAAACCGCAGGAAAGGATTGTAGTAGCCAGAGTCGCGGTTGATATGGGCCAGCCAAGTCAAGTCGAGTCGAGTAAATATTGGCAGTTTAGTAGTCTTTCTTATGCTCACAATAGTAGCAATCGGCCGATTAGGCAGACCAAGGGAAAGGAACAGACAATGGACGAGGAGCCAGGGATTATCTATGGTGTTACACTGGAAGTTATGGGCGCAACCAAGGAGGCCTTGCCGGGGCAGCGGCGGTGATAGTGATAGTAGTTGTGGTTGTGGTTGCAGGTGTGATCGTAGGTTTGGTGAGGAACAAGAAGCGACATGATCACTAGAAGTGAATGACAAAGCCTAAACGGCAGTAGAACAGGAAGAAAGGAAGAGAGATAAGAAAGCCAAGATTCCAATCAACAAGGAACCAAAACAGAAAAAAAATCGACGAAATTGTCGGCAGAATAATTCTAGAAGACGAACATTATTGTGCCACACACAGCACACGCACGACAGAGCCTGTCCAAAGCCCATGGCTAGATCAGAAGCCTGCAAGCTTGTCAGCCTCGAGATCTTGAAGGAAAAAAGCTATAGGGTATATGATAACCCTAGCATAGCTACACAAACGGCAGCACTTTCTATACAGTATCAGACATAGTCCTCAGCCACATTCCCACCTTCGGCCCCCATCCATCCCTCTCTTTTTCTCTCTCGATCGGCCGTTCTGATGCTCTCTTCTCTTGCAAACCTTGTCCACCAACAGCGAATCGATCCCATCAAATTGATCCATCCATCCATCATCCATAAATCGATCAATTAGGTGTTCATTTGACTTCGTCCATCTTTTAATTAATTTTAATTATTTACTGCCTTTGATTCCCTTGCGAGCGACCCTAATTTCTTACGCCTAACCCAAGCCCTTTGCTACTTAGTTTTTCGTTCCAGGAATCGCTTCGTTGTTTGTTCATTCCCCTCCAATTTGATCGATTGATTGAACTGTGTTGATTCGTCGATTTGATGATTCATTGTCCGACTTTTGATTCTCTTCTATTCATTCGCTGATCCTTGCGCCTCTCGCCTCTCGCCTCTCGCTTCTCTATTGCTTTGTTCTGCCTTGCCTGTGGCTTTCTCTTTTGCCCAGCCTGAATAATTGCCTCGCCTGACACGGTCGCGCTTCTACTCTTTCTCTCGCTTTGTTTCTCCTTCAAGCCTTGGGAAAGAAGAATCCAGGACAAGCCTGGCTGGAAGCCTATTTTATTTCTATCTACCGAACGGTTGAACCTTAATTTAATAAACCTTTTACGGTGCTACTACTACTTTTACTTCTACTTCTACTTCTACTTCTACTTCTACTACTACTACTACTACTACTACTATTACTACTACTACTACTACTTCTACTACTACTATACTCCAACATCTACGCTTCTCGTCATCTTGCCCAGCCCTCTACTATCTCCATCTTCATCTTTTATCCCCATTCACTCCTGATCTCCATAGCCGTCAATCTCCACACACTAGAATCCCTTGTTTATATTCCTCCACGAACAGGGCATCTTCATAGATGTCTATGTCCCCTCAGCGCGACCGTCATTATTCGCCTAATTCCCCTTGGTGCTCCAACTGCCAGACCTCCAGCCACTGGGACCAACAGTTCTCTACGCCCACGAGATATCGATAGGCTTGGCTCTATTCTTTATTCTCTGTTTCCTGATATCCTTCCTCTTGCCTCTAATGCATTGCGCTATCTACATATTATCTATAGATTGATTGGTTAGTGGTTTAGCCTACCCTTATCCGCATATTCCCATAAGTAAGAAAGCTAGAAAGCCCTGGCCCTCATCCTACCCAACTCGAGACCTGCCACTTTCACTGCACACTCTGCACTGCTGCACTTCATTGCTGCACGCCACAGTCTCCATCCACCCTTATCCTTATCCTTATCCCATCCCCCACTGCCTATTACGGCAACTAACATGAGCTAACCCACCGGCAAGTCACCCGAAACACGTTCATCATTCGTCGGCCGGCCATTCCGTCGTTCAGCCTTGCCGTAACGGCCTTATTTCCATCCCCCCGCTATTGCCTGCATCTCCATCTCAGTCGTCCTTCATGGCTCCCCACCACATCGTAGCCGGCCAAGAAAACCTCAGTGGTGCCTATGGCTCTGCTCAGAATACTCCCTACTCTTCACAGTATCCTCACCATGCCCCCTCCTTTCAATTCTCGTCATATGGCCCCCAAATGCCACTGCCTTCACACCCTCCTCCCATGGCCATGCCCCAGGGCCATTCTATAGTACCTTACCATGTCTCTCAAGTGCAATCGCACAAGCATGGCTCACCAGCCTCTTCTCGTTCTCATATAAACAAATCTTCCAAGCCATTGCCCCCTGCTCCGTCAAGCCTACCTGCAAAACCGCCAGGTCTACCTGCAAAGCCTCCTCCGGCTGCGTCTAGCATCCACCATTCATCTCCTAGTCCAGGTGGCTTCAAGCCACCCATGGCTGCAATTTTGAACCACAAGGGAGCATGGAACGGAAATGGTCATCGTGAGAATCAGAGCTTTGCTGGCCACAACAACGGATCAAACGATAGACCATGGAAAAAGCATGGTGGTAGGAAGAAAAAAGATTCTTTTCAGAAGCAAACAAAGCCTGAAATTAAGGTTGAGGCCGCTCTCGTCCCGACTGTGACATCAACCCCAATAACAGATGCTAATACTAGCGATATTGAGGAGGGCGAGATCTCAATGGAATCTAGTCCTGTTACGTCGAATTTGACGATGCCTAAGACCGCTGCCGATGATTGCGAGAAGAGTGAAGGCGAGATTGATGAGGAAGACATGTCGCAGATCAAAAACATCGCTCATGGGCTGCCTTGGAGGAAATCCACTACCGTGGGCCCAGATGGTCGAAGGGGGAGCGATTCTCATGAACGCAGTCAAGACAACAGCTCAACTACACCAAGCAGCATCTTATTAGACAGACGTCAGCAACATCTGCCGTCCCGCATTCCTAGCGATCGGGGTAGAGGTAGATCTCGATCTCCTGTCTCACGATCTCGGCTACACAAGCAAAGCTTTGGCCAAAGAACTTCCAATGACATGCGCCAGCCAACAAGCACAACTGTTTCCTCAACACAAAAGACGCATCATAGTCATCAATCTCCTCGTGACTCTAGGGATAGCTGTCGAGATTCGTCCCAGGTTTCTACCCAGTCCCGAAATGCCTGGCGTAGAGACAGCTTTTCCGACAGTAATAGCCGCCATACGGAAGAGTCGCGCTACCGTAGCCGTAGCCCAATACCACCACGGGGAGATTATAAACGTCGTAATCCTGATGTTGCTGAGGATGAGGATGAGGAGCTGAGCGAATTCGAGTCGGCTATCCTGGGTCGTGAGATAAGCCCCAAAGCTAAACCGCATGGTAGGAGTACCAGTGCCACAAAATCAGGCTTCAAGATTCCGAAGCGTTGTCGAGCAACAGTTGAAAGCCGGAGACGTGAAGACAACGTATACGGGTATGTAAACTCAAACCTTGCTCTCTCTAGCTATGGGGGTGTGCTGCTAACTTGCTTTGACAATGCTAGACGCCGTTGAGAAGTTGAGAATTATCTATACACCTACCGAATTTAGCTTTTATGAAAGCTACTTGTCTTTTTTTTTTTTTTTTCTTTTTGCTCCTGCTTAACATAGCTACCCATCTACCCATGATACTAGTTACATTGGTGTGTTTGAGGCTCTCTTGATATATTGAGTTAGAAGCACATGTCTTTGCTCATTCTTTTATCATGTCCTCTTGATTTTATCATGGTATTTCTATCTTGATTCTTCCCTTCTGCCCTCTATTTTGCTCTTCTTTTTCAGCTTGCGTATTTATTGGGGACTTTTTAGTCCAAGAGTTCTTCTGTATTTTCCTCGTGCTTGCTTTTCTTTGTTTTTATATTATACCAGGCGTTATCTGAGCGGGGTCGATGCTTTTTCAAGTCCGGACTATTTTGCGGCCATGGTGGAATTAAGGAAGTTTTGAACGAAACAATGAACACGATATGACACCTTTATCCCTCTATGTGTGCAGTGGTTAAAAAAAAAAAGAGACATAACGTCATAAGTCGTCCGAATATCAAGATATTGAGAACTAGCAAAAAGATGAATCGAGGCGGACTTGAACCGCCGACCTTTTGTGTCCACACATCCGAAGAACTGAGGTGTTAGACAAACGTGATAACCAACTACACCATCGATCCGGTTATTTTTGAAGAATTTGGGGAAATCGGGAGTCATCTTCTTTCTCCACATCGGCCGGAGGACCCCAACTCTCCCTCCACACATGGGCATAAAAGGCAACGAGCTGGTAGATGCCCAGGCCAAGTTAGGATGTCAAAAACAGACAACCGAACACCGCTTCAGCCTCGCAGGAGCACGGAGATGGAGGAGAGACCAGCTACGTCTCGACTACGAGGGATGGTGGAAAGAACAGAAAGGATACCGCCCACTTGGAGCTGGCGTCCCCACCGAACCCCCATTCCGTGCCTCCCGATACAAGGGGCTTTCCAGGACAGAGCTGGGCCACATTCTCGCCGCCAGGACTGGCGATGGGGACTTTGACAAGTACCACGAGCGATGGGGACACAACTGCCCACTTGGATGCAGGGCCTGCAACCAACCCAAGGAACGGGGCCACTGGTGGACATGTAAGGCACTGCCTAGACCATGGAGCCAACGGTTTGCGGACAAGCTACTGAAAAACACGAAAGCGACATGGCACGTCGCCAACGTGCTACGCCGCAACCTGAGGTTTATCCAGGATAAGCAAAACCCAGAGCCCGAGCTGAATGCACCAGACACCACAGAGGATACTCCCCCGGAAGAGACGTGGAGAGGCAGCTCGCTTCCGCCACACTCTTTAGGGGATCGTATTATACAAGAACAGCCTAGGATGACACAACCAACCTCGGGACCGAACGAACACCGAAACAGAAGGGGACGAGGAGGATGAGGGGGAGCGAGACGGAGGAGGGACGAGAGAAGGGGAGATAGGAGGTTAAATTTGCGGGATAGGAAGGAGATGTCGAGGAGGGTTCCAAGAGAGGGTGAGAAGGGAGCTCTACTACCTACCACCCGCGAAGGAAAAAAACAAACACTCTATGCGGCAACAGCCATGCATACGGAAGGACAAAACCGCTGTACCCGCCGGGGCCTACCCCCCGTGCCGAAAGCCGGCGGCCTTTTAGACTAGTTCACACGCGGTCGTCGCAGGCCAAAAACACCAGGTATCCAACCCTGGAAACCCGCAGGCACGCCCTAGGGCTATGCTAGATCGAAAGCCCTCTTGGCCTGAGCGCTGGACCCTAAAAAGTCATAGGAGACACTCAAGTCTAAGCGAACCTGCAACCGCTGACCGCCCAGATGTTGCCGGAAGATGACATCAACCAGCAGCTTCTGTCCGGAAAACGCCGTCGTATTGCTGCGAGATAACAGTAGGTAGACATAAAATAATACAATAACAATAACAATACCGAGTCGAAGAGGCGTCATTTGATCACGATGATTCTCGTAGACGCTAAATAAATTCAAGTTCAAGCGAGTCGAAGAAAGGAAGCCATTGCTGCCCTCAAGGCAGGTAGAGCGGCCATTGAAATCGCCCCCCTCCCCCCCTCAAGCAGAAGGCCTAAACCTGTGTTGGGAGTGATGTGGTGAAACAGGTAGGTCAACGGATGCAGAAGCCAAGCACCTCTCAGCTCACAATAGACGACATCCACCGCACCCTCGCGAGATGGGAAGGCGGAACAGACAGTCTGGCCCCGGAAAAGCCAGTAGGCAAAGTGCACTGGGTCCCAGGTCCCAGGACACTGTGAAGTCCTGGGCAACGAAGCAGTAGATAAGCAAGCTAGCCAAAGTAGGCTACAAGAGCGAAAACCTTCTGGTTCCAAGGGCGACAATGTCACTGACAGCGGCAAGAAGATGGAGGATCGAAGCCTTTAAAGCAGACTTCCTCCACTGGATAAAAGACAACTGTCCGAAGATCAAACATCTGGGTATAGCGCTGAATCAACCGAAGCCTTATGACATCAGCTGGATGATGGGACTACACAGGGGTGCATTGTCCGAATTTTGACAGCACGCTCCGGACACGGCGACTTCGAAGAGTATCACGTGTGGCTCAACCACGCGAATGTGGATATACGGTGCCCAGTCTCAGGTTGTGATCAACCCAAATGCTGCAGATATCTGGCAGAGAAACTGGACCCTAAGTAGAGGGTTTTTCGCGTTAGCACGCCAAAGGGGGCGTCATGGCGGGAGGTGTAACTTTCTCGGATGCGGGTTTTGGGAACCTGATCATTGGAGGCGGATTGTAGAACAATGGAACATATTTGGGTAGGGGCATGGAGAGGAGCCGCAGTATTTCTTCCTGGTGTTTGTAGTCCTTCAGTCCGTATAGCGGGTGTTCCGTGATCAGCGGATGCCATCTGACTGCTTCCTTCTTAACTGCCACATCCAGAGCAATTTCTATCAGCGGGCTGTCATGTGAATAAGGACCGTGGGGGTGGTGAGGTATGTAGTGAGGGCGGCTAGAAGTGCTCTCCTGAGAGGCTTTCCTAGCTTCTTCGCTTTACCCTTACTCCCGCACTAGTCTGGCTTTCACCATGTTTCCGCTGCGTATGTCGTTGTTGCCATGATACCGGACTTGACCACCTAGGCGTTGCTTCACCGGGGCGCTGTGTCTACACCCTCTGAGGATCGAGAGGCAGTAGACTGTTCTGTCCATTTTCCCAGCTACTTTGTTCATGTGGGCTGAGTAGTTGAGTCCTGTTAAACGGTGAATGTTTCCGGACGAAGCAAGTTGCTCGTCTTCTGGCCTGGCCTTCTGTTATTGGTTCCACTAGTGTCAACTCGGGGTACAATAATGTCCGATCCAGCCTGCACGGGGGCTCCTGGATGAGAACTAAGAACTATGTCTGTTCCCCTGGAGAAGGTTGTCTCCAAGATCCATAAACGAGAGAGAAGTGAGTTCGTGTGCAGAATACACCGCCGCCGCCACTCTCGCCAGTGCTACACATGCTCTTCATGGCGCTATTTAGTAAAAGAAGCCTCTCCTGCTGGGGTATGCCAGCAATGGGGCTCTGGTGGTTTCTAGCTTCCAAGACTTTGGAGATAATGGTAGCAATGTCGAAATCTACATGAAGGAGGTGGTGGATCAGGCTAAACGCAGTGAATAAACTGGGGGTAGACCACAGAAATCTAACCCTACTAAGCATTAAGGGCATAGTCGAGACTTGAATACGACGACTAGAGCTATATCTTGATACCAGTCTCCTCTTCGCCATACACATGAAAGGCGCAACAGTGGGCGCCAGCTAAGCAGCCAACGACCTGATATATCTATCTACATGTTTTAAGAGGACAGATATGGGTACTAGGCTGTATGCAGCCCGGACGCCTGCACTAAGCAAAGCCTCTTTCACGGCGGGTGCATGGATGGGGCGAGGGCGACGAAGACAACTACAGACAAGATGAACTTTGCAATCAGAAGTTCCCTGAAGACAATCTTGCCCATACATCGCACGACACCAAGAGAATGCCTGCACCATGCAACAGGCTGCCCACCAATCGAACTCCTCTAGGGGCATGGCATGTGCAGTTGAGTCATACACTCGCGCACGCTAGATGAAGGGCACCTTTCCAGGATCACTGCACAATCTAGCCATGACGAAGTTACGCAAGGGGATGCCCACGCGCGTACAACTACCGTAGCCAATGGAGCAAGGGATGTATAGAGCGCTGTGGAAGCCACAGTTCCGAGAGTATGCGGGAAAGTATCTTGCTAGTACGCTGCACCACAGCCTAGCAGCTTTGAAAGCAGGTCCTGAGAATTAACAATATTCAGGCGCTAAGGAGCACAATGCAACTTTGCACCCAGACGGGTAGACTTCAGATATATCTTACAAGGTCGCGTTCAAGCCTGCTGCTCTACTACCAAGCCTGGGGCCTTTGCCGGCCAAAAATCTCTTTCCCACGACACCTCTTGCGATCGCCAACTCCCCGTTGATTGCCAGCCCAAGAAGGCCATCCTACCGGCCGGGGCTGTCTGCGCTATAAGAGTGCAGACGGCTCTCTTTTACCCTCCTCACCCCATATAGCAAAAGATAGCGAGAGAAGCGGGCGATGGGCCAACAGTCTATCTCCTTTCTCGGTAGTTAGTTTTTGTTCTTTTTCTTTTTGTTCTAGACTGCGCTGGAAACATGTCCTTGCCTTCATGATCTACGCACATTTAAGACAGGTCACTAACTCCTCAGTCCTTGATGCTTGCCCTTCTGTCTGTCCTCCGTCTCTTCTTTTCTTTTCTTTTCCCTCAACTTCTCTCATCGTCCTGATCCCTGCACTATGCCCTGTCCCAGCTGTCTCATATAGCAAAAAAAGACTCTCACCCGTAACCACCAGCCAACCAAACCTATTCGCTGTTCACTTCGGCAATCTGCATGACCTAGCCCTAGCAAGTCTGCATGCCACAGCCTAACCCTAACCAGGTGGGGCCTATCGCTAGCCAATAGCATATTGCACTTGCAGACTGGGGCGCTAAAGTGCTGAAACGCCGGCAGGACTGGCCTGGTTCTTGTTCTTGTCCTCTGCCTTACATATTTGGTATAATGTGTGGCTGTTGGACAGACAGCCCAGGCACGGGCCGGCAGGCAGATTGTGCATCTATTTCTGTTCTTTTATATGTCGATGCCTGCATGTCATTCATTGTACAGACTCGCTTTGACGCTGTTCTACAAGGGCGAGACTTGCAAGCGCTCGAACGGCACCACCCCCAGCAAAACTACGGGCGAAGAGAGCCACGGTGGCTTATCAAGAGTCATTGATAGTCTGAGTCTACCTAAAACCAACACAGACTATAAACAGATAGCCACCCAGCTTTTTCTTTCCATGATAATCCCATAATGCCTCAGGCCTACTGAAATGATTGGATGACATGGGGCCATCCTTGCTTGCTTGTTTGCATAGCCTGCCAGATGTTTTGGTCTGAAGACCACCCCTTAGAAAGCCCTTTGTTTGGCTAGAAATCTTTGTCAATAACTACCGGCAAACACTGGATGAAACGCTAGCTATAGTAAGTGGTAGCCGCGGCCGTCCACCTCGACCAGTAGAGCCCTTATCCTACCACTGCCGGGAGCAGCACAGTGCTGGTGGAACCACGCAGTGGTTATTTTGGGGGTCTGGCTGTCCCACCACAGGACCTGCCTGCATCTCCCCAATGCCCTTGCTGGCAGGAAAGGTTCCTGGCGCTTGTAGCAGGTCGTCTGTGAAACTAGACAAGTCGAGATGGAAGTCAACAGACTGGCAGACAAACAGACAAAACGACGCACGACAAAAGACTAGCCTTCCATTTCCTTCTGGTGTTTTCGTCTCTGCTTGTTTTGTCTTCTTTTCAATGCTATTATACCACTATTATTGTCTTTACTTGTATTCTCTAATTACTCACACTCACACCTATCCGCCTGTTACAGTCACTCGCCCGTCTAGACATTGGAAGAAAAGCACGGTGCCGTCTCTTGATACTATTCTCTGCCTAACCACCTGGCCGCCATTTTGGACCATACTGTTCTCTATTTGTTCACTCTCTTCCAGCTTTACTCAACCTCCACTCTCTCATATCTCTTCCACACGATCTCCCACCAAATTCTCACCAGCCATGACAAGGCCGTCACAGGCTCTCCGTCTGCTGGCTCTCGCTGGTTTCTCCTCCTCCATCCCACTAGCATCACTCTCTCCGGCTTCCTCCTCTGCCATTCTATTCACTCGTTCCGACACCTGTGTCGCTGCCTCACTCACGTCATGCTCGGCATCGCTGCCCTCTAACTTTTGCTGCCCCACCAACTATGCCTGTCTTGCGCTGGCCGCCAATACGACTGCTATCTGCTGTCCGGGCGGTTCAACATGCAAGCGCATCTTGCCCATTGTCTGCGACATCGGCCTGCAAAGTCCCAGCTTCAACATGTCTGCTATTGTCAAGACTACGTTGCTGGACTACAAGCTGCCGACCTGTGGACAGGCCTGCTGTCCCTTTGGATACCAGTGCGAGACCAGCGCTGATATGCCCGTGTGTGTCATGAAGAGCAACCAGTCTGTGCTACCAGATGGCATTGTCCTGAATCCATCAAGTTCTAAGCCCGCAGCATCGTCGTCGTCAGCCTTCACCTCAAGCGTGTCGACATCTGCGGCCGGGGCCACAACCACACACGACACAGAATCGGAAATGACGTCCACGTCGCTTTCAACGCGGCCTACCTCATCGTTGAGCGCCTCCGCCTCCGCCTCCGCTGGTCCCATCTACCCCTCTTCGCCCTTTGCTATCTTGCCATCTCCCACCAGCATTGAGACTGTATCTTCGCCGACCTCAACAGCAACGCCATCGTCTTCATCCCCGACTGGCAAAATCGTTGGTGGGGTAATAGGAGCCATCTGCGGCATCGTGTTATTTGCATTCATATTTCTCTGGATTCGCCGCAAACGGAATCCCCGAATTTCCATCAACGGTGCTCTTGCATCAGGCGACCCCCCCCTCATGGGCGGCCGTTCCACCAGCCCGGCTTGCTTCCATTCACATGGCCACTCGCGCAACGGCTCGAAATCCAGCGGCCCATTGTCTGGCAGCCAGATTAGCAACCCCATGGGAATCCTCACGGGTGGGCTTCTTCGCACTGACTTTATCCGTAAGCCCTCGGGCAGTAGCAGTAGCAGCAGCGATGCAGACGATAGAATCTCGCCCGCCAACTCGCCGCGTTACGAGACCTACGCCCGGCGCAACGACCACGGCCACGGTAATATTAGCCAGACGGGTGGGCTAACTATCTCAGCCCACCACGGCGCTGTGCCTGCTGCCCCGCCCGCGGCCATGACCCATGCCCCTCGAAACTATGCAGCGAGCCATGACTCGCTCGTCCCCGCACCGCTGCAAGTGACTCCGCCGTACTCTGAGAACACACCTTTAGGTCACCAGAACTATCGGCTGGATCGTAACACGCCAACGATCCGTCTGGTGGATCAGAAGGTTGCCTTGCGCCCAAGCATGACCCAGATGCATCCAGGTCTGGGCGTTCATCGCAGCGATGGCATGCCGAGTAGCAGCCAGCGCGACACCACCATGACATTTATGATGCATGAAGCAGGCATGCCGAATGTACAGAGTGGCCGGCCGTATATGCCGTATTAGGGCTGAAGTCCCCGAGACTGGCCTGCACAGCCAGCTTCGTTTTTGCTATCAGCGGAGAATTGCCCACCAAATGCTTCTTCCCGTGATCTAATCTTTCTTTACTTTGGTTCCTTTGTTTCTTTCGCCGTCAGAAATACCCCTTGTCTCTTTCTTTGCTTTTTCCTTTCTTTTGTCAGTCCGTGTTTATCATCGGCATCATATTATAGCTTTCCTTGGTATTGCAAGAAGCCCCCGTACGGCTTGGTTATTCATTCATTCAATGGGTCTTTTTTTTACTTCAATAACATATCCTTACTAAATTGCATCGTGCTTGTATAGCCGGCTCAGCTGTATATGTTGTATCTGACCGTATTCCTTCGATATTGTAGTGAAGCAGCACCACCGCCTGTCTCAATCTCGGCCCAGTTTCACATCACCAAGCACTTCTTCCCATCACGATCTGACGTGCTTACTCCTACCCATGGGGGGAACTCTCGAGTTGTATCTGTACATGTACCAACGCTGCCATCATCCGCATCACGGCTTTTTTTCTTACGTCGTGCACCTGCCGTGCTGGTGGTGGTACTCGATGCCATCTTCTGTTCCTTTTTCTTTTTATGCTTTAGACCACGGACATTTATAGCTGCACTACGCGATGCCCGGCTAGCATTGCTCCGTGTCCGGCGTATGGCCGTAGCTGACTTGTTTCGTAGTTTTGATGACGATGTTAGCCAAGCTGACAGATGGCGGGCTGAAGCTGGATTCATCTGCTCAGATTGACTTGGCATTGGGGGGAAGATCGGTAAAGGAGCCAAATCTCGCGACAAGGATGACGAGTTACGTGGCTCCAAAGAGTCTTCCAGCCAACGAGCAACTGCTGGGCAGCCATGAGGCAGAGGGCGGCATGCAACAGGTGCATGAATCCGCATTTCAGGCCGAGGTTGAATGTCAGAGGGACCAGTAGGATCAGAACCACCCGTGATTCCTGACGGTGTGCTAATTAACAAAGGAGTATCGTGTGCAATCAAATTTCCTGTAGGCATGGATGTAGACATCAGTGGTATATCGCTCATCACCGTAAACTGCATTGACGTAGAGCTTGAGCTGATAGGCAAGTTTCCACTGTAGCTGCGTGAGTGAGGCGAATGTGACGAGTGCGAATAAGATGGCAGAGGCGGCAAAATAGTGGACCAGCTTCTAGATGGCTCAACTAGACTACGAGAGGCAACGGGAACGCGGGGAATTTTGAATCGCGAGCTATCAACATCCAAGTACGGCAATACTGCCCGTTCTAAGGAAGCTGATGGATGTGAGGAAGAGTTCAAGGTAGGTATTTCGCCCTCAGAAGAGTCCCCAAGTATACTTTGATAATCCGGGGGCTGGCTCACCTCTGGAGTTTCGGTGAATGTAGCAAAGCTGCTTGTTCCAGGACGAGGTGTCATCCAGACTGCTGGCGGATCATAATCATCACTTCCACCTGGCGAAAATGTGCTTGAGCCAATAGGCATTGGCGGGGATTGAGCTTGAATAGAAGAACATGGTTCAGGCATACTAACAGAGCGCATCTGACTGGTAGTGGAAACGGCTCTGGTGTCAGAGCTAGGGATTGCCGGTCTGTGTCTAGTCACAATTGGGGGGAACATTGATCTAGCATCAAGCGAGCGCCTTGAGCTATGAGGTTGGCCCCGAAAAAGATCACTAGTAGAAACAAAACATTCGTCTAGAGACAACCGAGAGCCAAAAGTCCTTCCATCTTGTGATAATTCACGGTCAACTGGCCTTGAATTGAGTGAGTGCCGGGACCCAAAAGGCCTGTTCTCAGGCGATCTGTATGGCCGCATTCTCCCCTCATCAAGCGACATTCTGGCGCCCATGCGTCTCAGACCTTGTGTAATTCCGCGCTCCATATCATGGAATTGTCTAGGCTGGCTGTTACGGAGTCCTGGTGTGCTGGCAGACCTAGGGCTTGCACATGAAGTACCAGATACATCAGGTCTTGGCGCTATCCTTGCTTCATCCATGGCTGTTGGGGTAGATGTCTGTCTACCGGTTAGACTTTGGCTGCCATCTATATGCTCTACACCAGATACAGTTGCAACCTGTGGCTGTGATAAGGCTATCGGTGATGTGGTTGTCATGGAAGCAACAATGGGTGATGATGATCTAGCTGCTGTACCAAGAGTATTTTCTCTCTCTATAATCGGAATATTTAATGCAACGCTACTTGGAGATTGCGCATGGCTTCCGCTTAGAAGCGGAGTAATAGCTGGCTGGCGCATAAAGTTGGGCACAGAGCCAGGGTCATCTTTGTGATACGGAGGGGGTGGAGGGACCCAGTTGTCGGCATCGCTTTCATGAGGGTGTTCGTAGCGACCATTGGCTCTACGATATGTAGCGTGTAGTGTAGTATCGACATGCAGTCTGCGACTGACAGCAGCAGCCGTAGCGGCACGCCGAAGGGTGTTTGTAGAGCGGGGGTTTTGGTGAGAGTAAGGCGCATCGAGAGCCTCCGATAAATCAACATCGAAAGACAGCGTGTTGTCAGCATGTAGCGAGGCGATTCTGGAGAGAGACAGAGCCGCTGGGTTGAGACGTCGAGGAACCAATGTATCATCATCGTCGTCGTCGGCTATATCTTGCAATAGGACCTCAGTTAGTGGGGTAGAAAAGAAAGTAGGAGACACTTGGGTAGAGCCCAGGGTTGCAGGAGTTGTCGAAATTCGAAGAAGCGAGCTTCGTACGCCTCCATTATTCCTAGCAACAGTACGCCTGCGCGCTATATCGACCTCAGTATCCAGGTCGCGGACTTCCTCTTCCAGCACTTCCGCCTCCAGGGCGCCAAGTTCAATTTCAACATATTTTATAGCGCCATTATTCATGCTGTAGTCAAAGTCAACGAGCATGATTCGGCCGCCATCAACGAAGTTTACATCGTCCTTGTCAAGATCAACCGTAGCGCTGCGGGCTGCAATCACGAGTCGTTCCTGAAGGCGGTTGGGGCCGCCAAAGCCCTGTACAAATTTGACATTTGATACGCCCTGCAGCTCAGCGATCTTGAAGCCCCTCACAAAAGTGTTTGGGTTAGGATGCTTATCAAAAAGCTTTTGCCACTGCGGGACCTGCGATGCCGGTCCAGGAGATGAGCGGTTAGACACGCTGCTATTTTTGTTGCCTAAGATGCCACCTGGTCGATCCTGGGCCTGTGTTCTAGAAAGGAAACGTGGTATAGCGTCCAAATCTTCAGGCACGCCGTAAACCCATACATCGCGGCCAGAGAATCCCGATGACACTAGATCACCGCGGTATGTGGCAGCGGGGATAGTGCAAGGCATGATCTTGGGATCAGCATTCGGCTGATGGTGCGGTAAAGGGCCGGTGAAGTAGGTCGTGCTGCTGCGCAGGTCATCGACACGCACCGCCCGAAATGTTTCAAAATTCCGGTCGTAAGTAAAGGCATAGGCGGCTTCGTCTTGGCTAGTATGCTGTATCAAAACAGAGTGACTGCAGTCCCGGCTAGTGTTGGGGAAGAGAATCGACGTAGTCCACAACGAGCTGCTGCTGCCCTCTGTGGAAGTGCTTGGATCATAGTATGGGGCCGTGATTACTACAGTGCTTGGCGGAGCCGAGTTAGAGTTGAGGGTAGTGCCAAGAATTTGGGTGCCGTCAAAAGAAAAAGCGAGGGAGTCAACCGTGTCGCATTTCACGGCCCGGCGGCCGGTAACAAGCGCGTCGAAATGCAAATCCAGCACTTCGATGCCTCCCTCATATGCAGTGGCCAGAACTGCACCACAGGGTGACAGGGCGATTGTCCGTGACGGATTGTCTGGAAACAACGATTGTTGGCGGTTCGGCGGAGACTGAGTGAGGTCGTATATGTCGATCTGCGATTCCGTAGAAAGCACGGCCAGCAGTGTCGCATCATCCTTGATACATGCTGAGCGGGGCCGCCTAAGCGTAGCGAGCTCTCTGACAATCCTGGCATCCCGGTTTCTGACATCGATAACATAGATGCGAGACGAGTTGTAAGCTAGAATATGATGCCCTTGCGGGGACGGGCAGAACTGAAGACCCTCGCCGCCAGGGGCTGAAGCAGAGCCGAACGTGGTAGATATGAGCTTTATCTCGGTGATAGATGGACGCAGATACGCATCAAAAAGGTTCTGCTTGGCCTGGAGGGCAAACAAGCGACGGAGTCGTGGGAGGTCGTCGGCTAGCGTAGTGTGTGCGCAAAAGGACTCATGTGATGCGACAAAGGACAGGCATTGTGACAGTTTAAGAGCATACAACGAAGCTTGCTGGGAGATACGATGCCAGCGACGGTTAAGCAGCGAGAGGGAAGCAAAGGTGTTGGGATCGGCAGCTGTGATGATCCTACAGCCGCGTACAGGGCATTGCGTCAGCGGGTGAGGGCCTGTATTACAGAGGCATCGGTAGCGGGAGCAGCGGGAACAGGGCATGGATCAGTGCAAATCAGATTTTGGGGATGCGGCAGAGAACAGAGGGCACTTACTGTTGGATTATTTCATCGGGAAGACGATGTATGGCAGGGCCTTGACTTTCGCGCTCGATTTTGTCGTGTGAAGAGTGCAGTTTGGGAGAAGGCCGTCGCGAGGCTGAGGCTGAGGATGAGGCTAGCATAGGAGCTAGGGCTGGATCTGAGTTTGACTCAAGCTCGGCCTCATACGTCACTACTGTCACTGCGTCCATGGCAGAACAGAATGGTAAAGCGCTTTGGGAAAGACAAAAATATACGAGCGGCGATGAGAGAGAGAGAGGGTTTGACACCGTCGCACAATACGACGAGCATCAACAAAAGACTACACCGTGGTTAGTTGGGAAGGCCAGTTTATCGGTATTTTTTCTAGTATCAAGCACTCTTATAGCAAAGAGCAACCAACATCGCCTAAGACCACCTGGAGATGCTGAGCACTGCAGATACCAAGCTAGCAAGAAGAAATGTCATAGCTTGGTTTAGCGGTTGGGGAAGAGCAAGGAAGACAAAGAGAACAAAGAAGCTACTGGTGATTAGGACAGTGCAAGCAAAGCTTAGTAATAGAGACCGCAGGACGAGCAATATAACAAAGAGAAACATGCAGGTAAAAGATAAAGAAGAATAGAAAGGAATAAATACGAACAGACAGAAAAGAGGCTTGGGCCAAACGATAGCCAAGCACAGTCGGAAAACAGGGAGAACGGAAACGGCCCGCTTCCAAACGCTGAGAATGTGACTATCGACGAACAACAGGCCTGGTCTAGTCTTGCACGATCTCGCATGCAGATGGAAGGCAGTTTTTAACATGTAGACCAAGAGCAAGAGAAAAAAGATAGGGAAAATCACGGAATAGAATAGCAAATATCACCGGTAATAGCAGGGCATTAAGATGATGATGACAAGGCCAGAGAGGGAAGCAAAAGGAAGAGATGTGCGCGCATCACCTCCCAAGAACGAAAGAATGGAAATCAATCACATTCACCACATGACGGAAAACGGAAAGGCGAAAAGAGAGATGGGATCAAGGAGAAAGAGAAAAGAGCAAAACGGCAAAAGAGCAGAGGGCGGCGGGCGGCGGGCAAGAAAATGCTCGGCGAAAAAGAAAAAGAAATTGAATAAAGACACCCCAAATCGGGCGTTTTGGTGCTGGCGCTGTTGGTGGTTGTCGTTACATCACCTGCTATGCAGAGGACAATACTAATGCACAACCATATTATAGCATACGCAGACAGCACGCACATGCATACATCACACATACATACACACTTGCCCGTCCTCACATCATGCATCCACACCTACATCCACTCTGCCTCGGCCCAGAACAGACTGGCAGTTTTCACCACCACCAAGGCCCAGTCACTTCGTCGGCCGCCTAGCCGCCAGTCGATCATATGCCCAGTCAGACTCATGTCCCACGCCTGCCTGCCCTCTGCTTCCTAGCACAGCTTGTCTTTGTCCCTTCTCGCCTCTCCTGTCTTGCTCTCTTGCGCATCATCCAGCCAACCATTATGTCTGCATCGCTATTCCCTTCTTTCCTCCCTTTTGCCCCCAACAAGCCAAGCCGTCTCACCAGCAAATCTCAGAGGCCAGAGTGCTCTCCTCTTGCCAAATCAAATCATCGTCGTCTACAGCACAGTGACACCCTTTGCTTTTTTTCTCGCTGCCTGTAACAAGCACAGCTGCAAGCAAGCTACAATACCAGATAACTCCACGTCTTCAGGGCGAACGCTGTATCAATCCTTTGCAATGTAATCTGCATAAATCCTACCTTGAAAGCTTGCAATCAGTCTTGCAAAACTTGTGGTGCGTGGGCCTGCAGCTACCACAACGTCCTTTCAGTGCACCTCCTGCACACATCCTGTCTCTTTTCTGCCTTTCATACCCGGCTTACCTGTCTTACACCCATCCCTTTGTCTCCCGTCACGAATACATGATACATGCATGCATCAATGCTACTCACCATCTACCTACCCCTACCGCCTTATCATCTCAAGCCAGCCTGAGCCAGTTGAAGGGATAAGCTTTAGCTTACTACTGACTACACACATAGCTATTAAACGCCTCGTTGTCCATGCCTCCTTAAACCGCATTCGACAAAGCTTCCGCATTTTCTCTTACTTAGCCCTCGTGCGATATTGATAAGAAATATTGCTCATGCACCCACCATGTTGCAACCCAAGACACACAGCTTTAATCTGGCACTGAAAATCTTGACGAGCCGAGATGTCTTGTTTGTTTGGCCGTCGCACACTAAGCCTGGATCCTGTCATTTTAGGGTTATACCTGAGTGGCTAAGAATAGAAACTTCTTTTTATTTGCTTGCTTTGTAAGCCGTCGGAAGACGGACTTTGTTCGACCCAGCCACGGCTTCTTTTCCTCTTCCTTTGACTTTTGGCTTTTTGTTCCTTTTCTTGCATCTGTAACATGGCATGGCACTGCGCCTTCATCCAACCCCTTTCCTATGCCTATCCTCATATTTTCTTTCATGTCCTCGTTGCTTAGTTTCCTCTTGTATGGCGTTGTTCGCATGTTGCGACAAACGTCTGGCTGTGCACAATATACATTGTCAACCTCATAGAGCCCGAGCTAATGCCTCGCCAAGTCCATCTCCCCCTGTTTTGACTGGGCCTTTTGGCTCAATAGGGGCTCTAAAACAAGCACACAAGATCAACCCAATACTGGCTGTGTAAAAACGTCGCCCTTCAGCCCATTAAAACCCTTGCTACCTCGTTCTCAGAAAAATAGTGATGGTGGCACATATTCGAAACTCAAAATAGCAACATGGGAGGCAGCACTACATGAAGCCCACCGTCACGTGACTAGACACGGTAGCGAAACCTTGCAACAACCTGGGGGCTGTCTTGTTAAAACGGTCGCGATCTGCACCTTGCTCATTGGGGCTTTATCCCCTTTTTTTTGCCTCACCCACAGAGGGAGACTCCCAACGACAAGTCTTACGCGGCTAGTACAATCATTCCTTCGCAGTGCTGATTGTATCTACCGTGCTTCCTGTCTCTCCGATCCGAAGAACAGGTGCCAGTTGAAGGAGGTCTTGTCTGACAACAATATGATCATCCCTTATATTTTGCTCTTCTTTTTTTTTTAGCAGGAACCATGGATCCCGAATACCACAACGCTGATAAGTCTGGTGACGTCACCAAGAATTCGCGCAAAGGATGGCTTGCACGGATAATTCCTAATCGGCGCGTGGCTCTATGCATTGTGGGAGTTTTGATAACGGCAATTGTGCTCACTGCTGTGTTTGTGTCCAGAGCCATGTCGTCATCTGACGGCGACATGATTTCTGTAAGTCCAAGGATTCCAAGCGTACATCCGCGGTACTACTATAGTGCTTCTTCTTTTGGCCGGAGCGCGCTTCGTACTAACGATTAAATCAAGTCCGAGACAGGAGTTCCCAGCGGGACAGTAGCTGGCGACAAAGCACTTCTTGGAGATGATTCCGCGGGGCCCATAGTCAACCTTGGTTACACGACATATCAAGGCAAATGGCAGCCCAACGGTATCGCACAGTTCACTGGTATGCGATACGCCAAGGCGCCTCTGGGCGACTTGCGGTGGCGAGCGCCCGTCGAGCCAGAAACTGTGTCTAACATCCAAAAAGCCACTGACGTAAGTCTACAAATCCAACTATCAAATATCGAAGATTCTTGTCTCTAAAAAAAAACAAATATAGTTTGGCAAGGCATGCTATGGTATTAGCGCCGGAATGTCTGCTGACCAAAGCGAAGACTGTCTATTCGTGAATGTTTGGGCACCCCAAAGGGTCACGGCTCGGACAAAACTCCCCGTATGGCTCTTTGTACAGGGGGGTGGATACAACTCGAATAGTTTTCCCTATGTTCTTGGGTCTGACATTGTTGCAAAATCGGGGTACAATGCGGTTGTGGTAACATTCAATTACCGCGTGTCTCTGTTTGGATTCTTAGCCAGCGAAAAGATCAAGGCAGATGGTGCTCTGAACGCCGGGCTGTTGGACCAGCGCTTCCTTATGGAGTGGGTGCAGAAGCATATTGAAGCTGTACGTTTATTCCTCTTCCCTTCGCTCGTGTATATTTGGTGTGCTGACATTCACTCGTTAGTTTGGCGGGGATCCCAAAAAGGTCATGCTTCATGGCCACTCAGCCGGTGGTGGCTCAGTAGCCCACCACCTAACTGCCTACGGTGGCCGCGATGACAAGCTCTTCAGCTCGGCAGTGCTCCAGTCGCCATATTACCCGACCGAGCTGACTGTCGCAGAGTCTGAATGGCAGTTCAACAAGACTGCAGAGCTTTCCGGCTGCGCATCACATACAGACGTTCTTTCATGTCTTAGAAATATCGACATAGACACTCTACAGAAAAAGGCCAATGGGGTCTACAACTTGCCCAACAAGAACAGCGTACCCGTTTTCTATTGGGCGCCCACAGTGGATGGGGACTTCGTCTCGGAGGACTTGATGTTGGCCTTTGAGGCTGGGCGCTATGTCAAGGTTCCCACAGTAATTGGGACAGTGACGAATGGTGAGTACTGATCATGTCTTTTTTCCTTTCCAAACCTGCGATACCGTGGCTGACTCCGAAACCATAGAGGGATCTATATTTGCCATTGATGCTAAAACCCAACCAGAGGTCACCAACTTTCTATCTAATAACCTGCCTCGTTACAACAGCTCATGGACAGACACCATCACGAAGGCCTATCCCCAGGCTCCCGGGATCCAGGGTCGCAGCGCGTGGTTTCCTACTGCAAGCCTGGCCTACGGGGATGTGATATTTGACTGCCCGTCTTTGGTCACTGGCAATGCTATCGCTTCTAGCCTTGCTACAATGGACGGCCCTGCCCTTTGGATGTACCGCTACAACGTGACCGACGAGGCCGCAGTAAAACAGGGCTTTGGTGTACCACACTCGGCTGATCTGCCTGCTTTCTTTGGCGTTGGATCGATGTCTACGACCGTATCCCAGAGCTATAGCACCTACAATGCACCAATGATGACGACGGTCATGTCTTATCTTGTTTCGTTTCTGCGAACGCAAAACCCAAATACCCTCAAAGAGGACGCGGCTCCAGAGTGGGATACGTGGGTTCCAGGACAGCAGGTCTCAAGGCTTGTTCTAGAGCTAAACAACACCAGACACGAAGAGCTCACGCAGACCTTCCAATCGCGGTGTAGTGACTGGGATCGACTGTTGAAGGAGTCTCTCGTTTCGTGACTTGATGGCACGATATAGCATCCTCCATTTAGCTTTCATTTTTGTATATAATAATAGACTGCACATATCATGAACTCAAGGATCTCTGTAGGCCGCGAGCTTTCTCGGACGACAGAAGGGCCATCTCGTTTTGTTTCGGTTCGGTTCGGTTCATTCCGACCCGCCTAGTTTCATCCGTTTCTCTCTCTCTCTCCCTCTGTGCAAAGCCGCCTTGCATTTGGTTACTCTAGTCCCATGGCCCTATAAATCCACGAAGGCTGGCCACTGTCTGCTACGGCCAATGCTTGTGGCCAACGGTTATCAGGTATGCTGGTAGCTAATCCTCTAGATCGTTCATGCTATACCTAGTGCCTAGAACTCGACCGAGAAAGCAGCCCGGATATTCCATAGAACGTAGCTAAACTCCTATAGCTTAAATGGTACAGCACATGGCCAAGCCCCTAAACGAGGGGGAAGACTTGGAGGGCGATAGCAGCTCTGATTTAGTGCCTGATCTTTTGTTGCTGGTTCTGCTTCATCATGTGTCTTGGTCTGACACACCAGCTTGCTGCGACACCCGGGGGGCGATACGGAGGTAGAGGCAGTGCTATGAAACGGAAGAACTATCTAGAAGTGTACTAAAGAAAGAATGTGAACTTATTGATGACACACACACACACACCCCTCTCCAACCCTGGCTAAAGCCAGAATTAGTGTGAGTGGTTTTGACCAACTTGGTCTTCTGGGGAAAAATGCGTATTTTCCTGAGAGACAACGAAGAGCCAAGAAACGTGCCATATCAGACCTAAAAAAAACGTGTAGTATTGAGGCTGTGTGAAGCACGGGAAGTCCCTTAGCAGCCACCGGCCCATCCATTGATTGGTGGATGATACGATGGCTAAACCATGGATAAACTAGTCCACATACTAGAGATCTAGCGTCGCCCAGCACGATTGGGACACCCCCAGCTGGTGGGAAGAAACAGCCATCGAGTTTAGGGCATCCTTAAGAGCCTTGGCCTGCTTTAGGATTGTCCCCATGCCTCTATGGGTATCTATTTCACTAGCACTGCTTCAGCACTGGCTCACAGTGGCAAGTAGCCAAAACTATAGTGCATGCCCTCTTCCTGTCTTCCAACTACTGTCCAGCTCTAATCCAAGTTTCTCTCCATTTGCAATCCTATTTGGCGCTAGATCCGCGGGTGCTTTCTGGCGTCGTGTTTAGCCAGTCCCATTCAGCCTTAGCCTCAGGACTAGGTGTCTTCCATGGACCAAAGTAAGACAGGTTAGGCCAAAACCGCTGCTGCCCCATTCACCCCACCACCAGAAAGTCTGCAGGGTCTCTTGATATCTTGATAGACTCACATACTTTTACATAAGTACGCGCAAGCTTATCTTTGTTGTCCTGGCCATTTTGCCTAGGCTAATATGCCGTTTTAATTTTGCTTAATTGCGGTCTAGTCTTGTTTTCTGGTCTCAGAAAGCTACTGCTTAGAGTGACCTAAGACAGAGCCAGCGTCCTGGCTGTCTCTCGGCAGGGATTTTTGTGTGCCTTCCAGCTTGGAAGGGATAGGTTTATATCAAAGGTGCCTGCAGCTTGCACTTGCTACACGTTGCTTCCAGGAGCGTTATAGCGCCCTTATTCAGCTGAGCTCGGCTTGTAAATGTGCGCACATTTGCTATATCCTCTTGGCTACGAACTCAATTAAGGTCCGCTATCACACAAAAACAAACGTATCCGATGTTTCTTCCCATCCCGTTTCCGCTTTCTGCGATCTGTGTTCTCGCAGCCGTTTTTATCACCCATCACCCACATGTGATAAGCTCTGGTCAACAACCTTTAGGGTCAGCCGTCCTGCGAGTGTCACAGCTGCTGGAGTACAGGGCTACAGGAGAGCGGTACAGGGGTTGCCGTGGGCTTCACTCAGCTACAACGTCTTGGATTTCAGGGGTTTACCGCACTGCGGGCTTTGTCACATGCCCGCTGTCAGCCTGGCTTTTGACGACATGTCAGCTAGGCTCAAGGTATAAGGGCACAACCAAACTAATTCGGAGGATAAGGACTGTAAGATGCTTCTTCTTTCCCTTGTCCGCAGCCGTGCTGGCGCCCGCAAAATAATCAGCACCAAGGACGCAACTAAGACGGGCGAAATGGCGTTCCAAAACTCCCACCCCCTCGGCAGTTAAGGTTGGTTGCGCTGCACTTCTTTCGGCTACTGGTCTTGTATAGAGACTATATGCTCGGATAGCCGTGGGTATAATTTTTGCGATTGGTGCTAAAACCGTTGGAGAACAAGCCAGACACTAAGACATGATGAAAGAGCTCAAATTGAGAGGAGCAAGATGGAGACGCCACCGCTACGTCAAATAAGCTGAAAGGCTGTATTTCGAGATTGCGTTTTCTGGGCTCTAGATCTATAGTCTTACGCTTGGGTTCTTTGCCTATCTCTACTGCTTATTTTCTATCATCACCCCTCTTACCCTCATCTTAATCCTAGTGCGTGCCTGTCAGAATATAGAGCATAACCCAAGCAGCCCACCCCGTCCTGCTTCCTCTTATTTACCCATTGCCCATCGGCAGATATACCAGAATAGGCTACAGGTCGTTGCTTTATTGTTGACGACTCTTGCCACTCGTCTTTCTTCCATTCCAGAACGTGGCTGGCGTCGGCGCTTGCTAGACAGACACTAATCAAGCAATGCTACAACTAGCTATCCGCCTGACGAATCTTTAAGCAGAGAGACAACGTAGAGGCAAACCCATCGTGTGTATATGTCGGTCCGCCCTTCTGTGGGGACAGCAAATATCGCAACAGCGTCAAGGAGCGATCCTTGGCAGGGCCCCCATGATTTCCCTTCGCGACTTATGCTCAGGCTGGACGGAACAAGTAAAGCCTTCACGTCACAGACGCTCTCAAAGTCCGCGACTAGGCAACAAACGGCCATTATCATGAGCAACCGGGTCTCCCATATGCTCGTGCAAAGATACTGACTGAATCCTGTTATTGGAGAAACCCATTCCACTGGGCCCGGCCTGAGCCGACACTGTTTCTCCTCCTAACGATTTGGCTTTCGGCTTACCAGATCTAGATGGGCGTATGTAATATCGGGCTAATTTCAGTGCTGCCAGCTTCTCAATTTGCGGCATAATTAACAGGCTTATGGTGGTTGTCTTGGTGTCTTGCCATGGTCTAAACTCCGGCACTAAGGATGTATCCGAAGCCTACCAATCGAATTAGCTTTGGGCTTTTGAGGCCTCTAGATCTCCGCTTGGTTGAACTACAGCAAAACAGTTAAAAGTCCCTCTATGTCTCTTACTTCCCCTACAGCTGGGAGGACTAGCCGTACCAGTCAGGCGGTGGTTGTGGCCACCGCCCGCGCCCCGCATCGACTAGCAGCTAGAGCTGTTTTTGTCTTTCACGAAGTTTAGATGCTGCGTAATCTCCTTGGATGATTTGGTCTAGTCAAAGGTTTCGGTCCATCGATGGGCTCAAATACGCATCCCTTATTACGGATCACCGGGCCAGATTCTAGGCTGCAGGAGAGCACAGGTCTCGATCACCCCCACCCGCTAAAATGGTAAGCAAAATCTATCCTTGGTGGCCAATACCCCATTAAGGCAGACGAAATGTCGCCCGTTCTTGGAGCTCCATCTAGGTAGGTACAATCACGACACCGGCCGGACTTATGAGCTCTGACTTTAAATGCCAACCTACTGGGCCAGGCTCAAGCGTTGTAATATCATAAGCCAGTCTAGCCAAGTTATGACTGCTTTTTCCCTTGCTCGTAAGCTGAAATCCGTCTTGATAAGCCACATGCTCATTGGCATCATAGCTTTCCTTACGTGGAAGCCCATTCTCCAAAAATACCCACAGCCAAAGTCAAAGAAAGCCACGGAAGCCGGCAGCATACCGAGCGTGCCTAGGGGGTAGGCTACAACTAAAAAGACTAAGTCGAGTCCAACGCCAAACAGAGACACTATGAAACAGAACACTACCACGCGGACTTAGCAATTCCACATCTAGAACAAGAACAATGGAAAAAAGGACACTAAAGGAGCTTCCCGCCTGGCGCCTCAGCGCGCATTTTACGTCTTTGGCTGGGTCTGCCTATGTTCCTGGGACTTTAGTTTCCTCACCCCCCATCCCCAAGAAGCCCTTCGTGAGATCTGTATCTTAGTTATCAGAGGCGTGAGATGGACGGGTGTGCTAAGACTGGGGCACAAGACAGAGAGGAGACCACGCCAAAGCCAAGTCTATGTACAAAATAGTTGGTATACAGCGCGCGCATGACGGCGAACGGACACCTAAAACACGACCGAGGGCTGTAAGGGATGTGCGTTCGTGTGGATACACACGTAATATCAAATGGCGTTGGTCTAGCAGTTTGGTAGTGCGGGCAAGAGACCAAGTCCATCTAGATCTCGATCGTTTCTGATGGTTTGAGATTCCACTCTTGGCGGCGTTGTTCTATCCTGCAAAGTTGAAAGGTGGTATGTTTCTTGCGATTTATGTTTTGTGAGCTAGGACATGTACATACGGGGTACAAGCTGTATGTGAAGCACTGATCTATGGTGCTCCTCCCTCATGTGATCTAAGCACTCACCAACATTGCCTAACTTATTTTTGCCCTTTGGTCGTTAGTTCTTCGCCCTTGGAGCTTGGGACTTTGTCTCTTGTCTGGCAATTCGTGCCTGTCCGCCCGTTTCCATCAAACTGTACGTACTGTATGTATGCACTTGGGCCCCATCCTCACAATTTTGAACAAGAGGGGAAAAAAAGGATGGCCCAACGCCTTGAGATCCGAGACAAGTTGCACCGTTAAGAGAGGTGTGAGAGACAAAACTAAACTTGTATCCTTGTTTTTTGCCTCCGACATTCCTGTCTGTCTGTCTGTCTTGTTTCTCCCACGCCCATATCCACAGCCTGTGCATTAACCAAGATGTGGTTGCGTGATGTGTATGTGTGTCGCATGCATGTGTGTGCTATTTTCGGCATATTGGCCTTGACTTTGGCTTCTGGGACTGTGGCTTTGCGCTGCATCACTAGTGTCTAGACTTTGTAGGTTTTGGGCACGCCCTCGGACTCTGACTAAGTCGTGGTGGCAACTTGCCTTACTGCTTCAGCCAGGCCAAGGCATTTTGGGCTCTAAAAGTGGGTGCACTTGTTTGTATGGTCTAGAGCACCATAGACAGCGCTCACATTGTTGTTGCCTAGAGCCTGGCTACCATGTTGAGCGCGTGCCTTGTATCTACCGCCCCTTCCATGCTGTTATTGTCCCGTGGTGCGAGCGGGAAAATGGGGCCGGCTGCAGAGCACGAAAAATCACCCATCAGTGCGCTATGCCTGGCGGCTCATCCACAAGACTAGCTTTAGCTCAGGCCAAAACCGATCACTCTCGTACCCCAACGAACGTGGACACGGGGCACCGGAACTAAGACGGGACGTGGATGCGAGGCGGTCCTCCTTGCTGTCGTTGTGGGCGACATCAGCAAGTTAATGGCATCTCCCCCTGGCCCAGCCCAGCCCAACCCAATGGCCATTCATGTCTGCTTACCTTGCCATGCCAACAGCACCACTGAGCTGGACGGGCGGTCCACCGCCTGGCCCCGAAAGCATCCCCTGTTCTTGAAATGGACAAAATAACCCAGAGCACAGAACAGTTCCATGCCTCTGCTTGTCAATAAACTTTGCTCGGAACAAGAAAGCCAGACAAAGTAGAGCGAGTGATTACATACTGCGGTGCTTTGATATTTGATAGGTTGAGCGTGGAAAATGGACAAGTGGCAGACCTCATGTGGGGAGAGAGAAGGAGGGTACTTCAGCCACATGAACACAGTGCAACTTCCGGATGAATTTGAGCAGTCTCTCGGTTTGTGAGAGGGTTTGTGCATAGGGTTTGCGGCCTGCGTATTTTGTGTGCATTGTTATTGGTGTTCTTTCTGTTCTTGGAAATTTGATTTTGTGCGATTTAGCTCCCCTTCTTTGGGTCGGCGGTAAACGGCCCAAAAGAGGCCCCATAGAAAAGATGGCCCAAAGCTGTCTGTGTCTCCATTTAAAGCCCAAGAGATAGGGCACGCCATACAAAATTGTCACGATCTTTTCGCATTCTTTGCTTTGCTTTTTCAGCCACAGCGTTTGCCTGTCGAACCAGGGAAGCAGATAGACGCCTGGCCCATCATTTAGAGAGTATCACTGAAATTGCGTCTTGCCTCGTGTGACTTGTATCACTGATTGCTGTTAAAGCTTCTCTTTTTGGAATTTCTTCTTCTCTTCTTTCCTATTCTTTCCTATCTCTGCACCTTCATGAATTGTTCCTCAATGCATTGCCGCTATGCTACCCACCCATGATTGACAAGTGTGAAAGTGGACGGATGTTGTGTACTTGTGCGTACGAGCCGGGCGAATGACTTGTGACTGTCGTCCAATTGGCTGCAAGCATGAGCAAGCACAAGTCACTATCACGGCTCTTCAACAGAAGCATAAACAGACAAACAAACAAACAAGCAAACAGTAGGCTCGGTACTATGAGCACACTGGACTGACTGCCCAGAGAAGAATTTTATCTTCCTATCATATTCCCCCTTTTGCTGTGCTGCCGCCCATCTTGCAGCTGTCACATGTGACATGTTTATAATGCTTCACACCATCCTCCTACCGTTCTGATGCTATTTGTCGAATTGCACAACACGGCCTCAGTTCTGGTATTTTGCTTTTTTTTTCTGTTACCTTTTTGCCGTTTTCGTCTTGATAGACTAGCGCCCTTGTGATATGCGACTGTGACATGAAGGACAAATAGGCCGTATTCATCTTTCCGCATGGTGTAGTGTGTGATGGAAGAGACTGAGCCAGGCCTGCCTCTGCGCATCGCGATCTCCATTTGGCATGGAACATAGAGAACCCGTATTTGCCATAGGTCTCTTTCCCACCAAACAATCACACAAAG
The DNA here is from genome assembly GCA_002018265.1 of Ceratocystis harringtonii. Lineage (NCBI taxonomy): Eukaryota > Fungi > Ascomycota > Sordariomycetes > Microascales > Ceratocystidaceae > Ceratocystis > Ceratocystis harringtonii. The sequence continues at coordinate 40,436 of MKGM01000047.1, read as the reverse complement.
CAAGTGATATTCCTCTTTTTCTTTTTATGCTCAGCTTGCGGTGGATGTGAAATGAACTTTGCGAATCGCAGTTCCTGCTGCCTGCCCTATCCTATCACACAGAATGAGACACCACATGCTGGGTTCTCCTCCTCCGCAGACACATGCAGGCGTTTTGCGTATAGTAGTTCCGCCAGCAGAGGTTCATGGTCTTTCCTACGGCCATTTCAAGCTAGGCTCTAACTTCCGGCTCGGGAGTGTCTCATCAGCACCAGTAAGCGGGACGAACTTCTTTCGCCTGTGTGCTATCTGACATCACACCCCCAGCACCATTGCATATTTTGGGCATCTGCAGTTGCGTTGTGTTAATTAGATTTGCCTGGTAAAGCTGGACGAACGCAGCAACGACAACTTACGTTGAGAGCCTCAAGAAAGGGCGACTTCAGCAAGAGCTTATTTCAAAAGCAACCCATCTCATGTGTATGATCAGTCACCAACCCAACCATAGCAAGGACAGCACAACACAAGTCTCCCACGGCAGATATACAGCCGTAAGGGTTGTACCCTTTTCTAAAGTGAGCATATGTAGGAATGTACATTTACCCGTTTTGCCCTCCCTTCGGCAGGATTTGATGGGACTTTTCGGCTTGCATCGCTTCTAGTGAAGCCGTATACGAACTTTACCAAGCGAATTGGTATCAGGCTCTGTCGGTGCCTGAATGCTAGATATGCCCCCAAGCCTTAGTTGGTGAACTGAAGGGTGTGTCTGGATTGGTTGTAAGTTTTATCGCATCAGTAGCGTCCTAATCAGCTCCTAGTATGCTATACCTAGGGCTAAGAAACATCTATCACCCCCGGTCTCCTTGTCACACACCAAGCCGACCATCAGAATCCCCGTCCCATAAACAATGCAAGCTATGTGGACGTTGAAGACGAGAGCAGCCAGAAGGCCGCCATAGCAGCTCGGGATAACAGTCAGGCAAGGCCTTTGATTCTAAAAATGAATGCTTTATTGCGGTGTGCTATTGCATGAGATTAAGATTGGGATGCGGATGTGCAGTTCAATGTCCCAATACGTCCATTTTGAGCCTTGCAGTGCCTCTTTTCGATATGAGAAGGCCGGGTTATGCTACGGTGTGCTATGGCAGTGGATCTTGCATAGTTAATAGCACGCGGGTCGTTAAGCCATACCTGAAATTTAGCACAATAACTAATGGACTTATAGCCCAAAGGGGG
>MKGM01000047.1:19819-39200 GCA_002018265.1 Ceratocystis harringtonii | reverse complement strand
AACCTCAATAGGTCTAGACTTAAGCCTCCGATAGATTGAGTTTTCATCATTACAAAAATAAATTGAATACATGACGTTCTTGTTCCCGTAGCGAGCCACCATAGTGCTACTATATGGAACTCCAACAAAAAAGAAACAAGGCGGAAATGGCAGAGAAACAACTTCTCGTGCCCTAGGTCTCTTCGGGACGGGGATCCGCTGTCAATAGGTATTACTGGCTGTGTTAAAAGTGGGGCAATTGACCCCGAGCTCAAGCACACAAGCGAGGAACAAACAAACGACATGACAGGAGTCATCTAGCAAGTTGTTCACAGGTCACATTGCAAAGGCGGCAGCATTACAAAGCCAGATATCTCGGTTCAATATATGAGGCATATCCGAGCAAGAAACCGAGCTTCAAATAGCGAGTGAGTGAGCAAAATAAGAATGGCAAAAGGGAACAGGAAAAAGCGGATGTTTTGCCAGAGAACGCTAGATCGCCACGAAGTGCTGCTCCCGTCGCAGCGCTTTGAATGCCATCCTTTCCCGTGCCCGTGCACTTTCCTCCCTCACCTACTGAGAGCGGAGAGACGATGAGAGAGGCAGCAAGATTGAGGGCGGCCGGATAATCTGGCGATTAAAAGAAGGCCAGTGCAGGCATCATCCACACCTCTCCTTGCGGCCTGCCCAGGTCAGGGCTTGCTAGCTACAGGTCCGTGGCAGATAAGTGCTATGTATTATGCCACATCAATGCGGTTGGTTGGGTTTTAGCCAGGCAGGCAGCTCACTCGCTCTAACATCAGGCTGTCTTTGTTTCTTGGGCCTGTGTCCTCGCGATACTGGCGCTCTGAGAACTCCCCACGATACCCTTTGCTCTTTGCTAAGGCAGTTGCAACATCCTCTCCTCCCTTCTCATCCCTCTATTACTCATATCCAAGTCTACGTGCATTCATTGCATTGTATTGTGTTGAGTTGCGTTGCGTTGCAACGCGTCAATATGAATGAATACTGGCTGGTACATTATTTATTTTGCTCATATCTTATCATTTCCTTCCCTTTTGAGAGCCCATTGGATATCTCAATCTTGCCTAGCGTCGAAGTCCCAAACCTTTTATTCACAGGAGAGTGTCTAAGCGTTGCAGTAGTGCAATAGCATGAAAAGAGTGTGATTGAAGCTAAAGTTGGCCTTTTGCTGTTGGATTTGTTGGTCTCTGCACTGCTGCATGTGTGCTGCCTGGTGTTGTTGCAGCATCAGCTATACACCTCCCCCCCCCCCCCCCGGTGCAATCTCCTGTCTTTGCCTACGCCTGTATAGCTGCATAGCATGAATTGTATACTTGTGTACTGCATGTCCCAGCCACTAACAGCTAACAAATAGCACAGTAGCAAGGCGGATTCCACTGTAACAGACCGTCTCTGCGTCTTTAGGGAAGAGGCAGCCATGGATCAGCTGGCTTCGCGGACTTACCTGGCTTATACTTTGCTGTATGAAGGCCAGACTTTCAGAAGCGAAGACCAGCTGGCAACAGTGCAGTGCAGCAACCCTGGGATAACTTAACCTTAATGAAAAGACAACCAATAAGCACCTCTACATCATGACCGATATTGGCCCACTTTGTCTGCACTGTATTTTGTGCTTGTACCTGTAGACCCTTGAGGCTTCCTAAGAAAAAGAAGAGCAAGAAGAAGAACAATACTAATAATATCAAAAATAAAATCGACACCTACGATCTCCCTCTCACCTCTTGTGCCATAGCCCTCCTCCTCCTCTTCCTCCATCCTCCTCCACTGCAGCCCGACTCCATTTCCAGATGGTCTTGGACCCCTCTGTTTCTCTTTTCGGACTGAGGTTTACTACGAGATCTCCAAATTTTCACGGAGCTGCATATATTCGTTTATCATGTAACGAGCTACCCTGTAGCAGAGCTATTATCACAGCTTGCTAAGGCTCTTGGCTGTCCTTTGCCCTTCTAATTTTCATTCTTCCCAATACGACCTGCACGCGGCCTTTGTCCAAGGCCAGCCTTCCTCTTAATATAGCGAAGCCCATTTTGGTCATGTTGCGATGGGATTTCACGTTATCACGATTCGGGCTTCGTTGGATGAAACATGGAACATGAAGACGGGGAGGAGGAGGGGGCGAGAGAACGTAGGTGCTAAGACTTTGTACCTGCATAAATGGTTCCAAGTAGTCTGCTGCGCTGCTTCTGTTGGTATTTCTGGATGGACGTTGCCATGCTGCGTCGTGGCGTGCTGCGTCCGTATCAGGTTTTCTGGGCGCCGAACACTCAATCGGCGTATAGCGTACGCTATGTCTTCGTCATCTGCTTTGATCAAGCCTTGTATTATGTCTCGTGTGGGTGATCCTTTGAGGCAAAAAGGCATTCTATAGGCCAATCTTGTGATGCCACTAATGCTGGAGCGGGAAACGGAAGCTTTGGGGGTGCGTGGGCTCATACAGACCGAGAGACTATTGCTGCAACACATATTTATTGTCTACAACGAGGGAATTATCCCCCGAGATAGCGTTCGAGCTTATCCCAACAAAGGCAAGACTTCTTTTCTCACCAAGACTAGACAGCAAGAAGAAGATCGCACCGGCTTGGCACAATCATGTGTACTTTGCACCCTCCCTAGACCAATTTTTTTCAATTTTTTTTTTGGAGCATCGTATCTCGAATTGGCCTTTCTTCCTGTCTGCCTATCAAATGGCAGAGAGGTAGGATGGATGGATAGATGGGCATTGGTTGATCACGCTGACCAGTCGGACTTAAACCAGTAGTTTGTAATCCAAGCACTCCGTCTTGCGCGGCCTTGGAAATCCAGAGGAAACTCACAAAAGATAATTCCCGGGGGCGTAGGCAGTGCTCAGAATTTCGAAAATTAGGACCAAGACTTCCAATAATACCAGGTGAGTGTCAGCATTAGCATAGCATCAGCATCACGAGAACAATTACGAAAGTTGGTGCTGCAACACCCATGCCAGCGTAGACCCGCCGGACTGGATCTAGTCGCCCTTGGAATTTTTTCTTGACCTGGCAATCCCGCGAGTCCCGCAAGGTTTTTGCTCGTGTCTTGCGATGATGAATAGGCACACACACATTCAAGGCTGAATTGAGATTCCAAACCCCACAAGTCCCTGAAAGCTAAGGCCGCTCCCGGTCCGTCAAAGCACCCCAAAATAAGCGACGACGCTAGCAACGAAATGGGTCGAAGGCTAACTCTCTACTGCTTAGACCGTCCGTCTCGTCTCGTCTTGCTATCGTTGATTGGCCCGGTCTCGTCCACGTAGCTCTTCTCGAAGTCCACAACGGGCGGTTTGGGGATTCTTGGGAAGAGGGGCGAGGGCTTCTTGGTAGCATTCCTGGGTCAAGATGAAACACAGCATTGCACACGCCCCGCAGATGAAAAATGAAGTTGCTTGGAAAGAAGGCCCAAATTAATTCAAGGAAGCCATGGAAAGAAGCCAAAGCCCTAGGCCAAAAGGGTCACGATCAAGTTCGGAGGAAAAGAATGAAGTCGAAGGAAAATGGAACAAGGAAACGAGCGAGACCATACCAGTCTGCCCCCGTGCGCTCTAAGCGACCAGCCTTATCTTGTAGGTCAAAGCATAAGGACGAACAGCTCCTCTCTCGTCCACTCCACTGAAAAACAATATTATGGGCATTTTTTGCTGCAGCACTGCTACCATATCATATTCATGCCGCAGGGCCACAGCAAAGAAAAGAGCGGTTAAGTATTGTATTGTATTGATACGTATAGATTTCTATAGCTATGGTCGTAGTCTTCGTTGTACCCAAGTACGTGGGATTTAAGTGTGGTTTGAGCGCCCTTGAGTGCGATCCTAGGCGGTGAATACATGAGCTTCAGTGGTTGCTAGGGGGAAGGGCTGCTGTGCTGGCCAGGAGCAGCAGTTGACCAATGCTCTGTTACAGAGTATATTACGGCAGATTACAGTTGCAGGCGACGAAATGCAGCGAATATGGTAATGGTAGATTGGCCGACCAAGAAGCCAGTGGGTGTCACTTTCTAGTTGCGAGAAGGGGTTATTAGACCCTTAGCTGTTTCGCTCACACCATCGATTGGGGCTTAATCAAGTGCAAAGCAAAGGTCTTCCCGATTACTAGTAGTTAGTATGACTCGTACCAGCCACAGCCAACCTTACTACAGAACCAGAGTTTTGGGCTGGCAAGGCTGAGATGGGCTAGGCATGTGGGATCTGGCCACTGTGAAAGTGACCTGTTATCTGAAAAGCTAGCTTTGGTAATAGGCGAGATAGACCGCTGTAACCTTAGGACCATCCCAGGCTCGAGTCTGTACGTGCTTCTTTCGTCTTTTATAGTTTAGTTATTGGTACTTTGTGCGATTTATGGATGGATATTAGCGAGGGCTTTCTGGGCCGTTTATGCAGTGGCGGATGGCCTGCCGCTGCCATGAGAGAGGGAGAGGGAGAGGGAGAGGCTGTTGTCCGTATTAGCGGTAGAGGCGGGCGGAGCCTCGGGGGTTGGGAGCAGTAGGCTATAGCAATCTGGGGCAGCGCCTGACCAAGATCCCAGGGGAAACAAGCCCGGGAGATTTCAAGATCATTTGTTCTCGTGCACCACAAAGCTGTGGATTCACCGCAGCAATGCCTTGTGATCATTGGGGTTGCATCTATTTTCCACAGAGAAAAGAAAGGAAAACGAAAGAAAAAAAAAAGCAAACTCTGGTTTAATACGACTGCCTCCGTATAGCCGTGTCTGGCTACCGAGGCCATTCTGGTTGTGGTGTTTCCTCACCTGGTCCTCCCCTCGGCCCAGCCTCCGGAGTATTATAAAGGAAAGGAGAAGAGCGTAACCTTTGCGGTCGCAAAGGAGATTTCTTTTCCTTCTGGCTTAAAAAAATCGAATGGACGGTAGTAAGATCACCACCACATGGGTCAATGAAACAAGGCTAATAACAGCACAGCGCCTGGAAACGGACGAAAGGCGCCAGTAGGGACGCTACCAGTTTGGTAATATTGCAAGAACTGAAGGAAGGATGGCTCCGTTTATCCTCGGTTGAGCTAAGTTCCAGCAGCTCGTACTGATCCCATTACAAGAAGCATTGACGACCGAAAGACAGAGAGAAGAATTACAGAGGGTATGTGTCTGGTTTTCTGGGGTCTCGCCACGCTAGGTCGAATTGTGAGTGTTGCCTATAGCACACATTCACATAATCTGGTCCATGCCCCTCACGGCAGAGCTTTGCGGCCTCATCCGTGCACACCACGCCTTTTTGTTTGGCGCTCGGATTTCCGTTCCTAGACACGCAACACCACAGTTGTAGCGAGACCGGGCCGTTTCCTAATCTGTTCAAATAAGATGAGGTACCCGAAAGACAGAGAGATACAAAGAGCGTAGTCGTAGTATATGGAGAAGGAGGGTAGCAGCGGGCGAAGCCTAGAGTAGAGACTTAGCCGTGAGAGACTTGGCTGTGACAATGAGAAAACATTAGTAATGCTGCCGGCGGGCAGGGTGGGGTGCCAGTTGCTGCTGCTTTATTGTGGCCATATATTTAGCCGGGAAAGATATTGCGATGGCTGAAGACAGAGCAGCATAATGATATGCTGGGTGGATGGGCTGTTGGGTGGACTTCTAATGGGTGGTGTGCACTATAGCACCACTATTTGGCCTTGTGACAGGGCTTGCTACAGGGGCTGTCACAGGGCCATGGCTGGCAACTCTAGTCGAGCTGCCAATTTAGTGACAGCCTTCTAATTATTGTGCCATTGGTGGGCTAATAAAGATCATCTGTATCATGCTAGGCCTGCTTTGGCCCAAGCCCAAAGTAAAGATCCCCATACCATGTACACCAATATTGGGTTGTGAGACACCACTATTATGTGCTTTTTTTTTTTTTTTTTAGGCTTGTCAATGCTACTTTCTCTCAGACAAACCCGCTACCGCGGTAACGGTATAATTAGACAGAGCAAAGCGAGCCGCTTGATCTTGACTGTCTATTTGCTAATGCTTCACATTACCCCTACCTCTGTGTGTTTTTGTTACCTACTATTCAGGCCAATAGGTCCTGTAGCATAAACAGATTTGCACGGGCCATCCGGTAATCTAGTAGCGTGAGAGAAAGAATGGGATGGCCCTGATGAAGAGGATAATTGCACTACAGAACCGCTGTTGGGAGGAGCAGCCGGGAAGCATCATAAAGTTGAGGGGACGGATGGGTGTCACCAAATGTCGCGGTAGGAGGGGGCGTGTGCAAGCAAGGCATTGTCTGTACTGTTGCAGTTTGCCAAGTCACCCATGAGCATATGCGAGATGCTGCCGACGGCAAATGAATGAATAAAAGCGCACTAGAGAGACAAAAAAAAAACATAACGTACATATCTATCCGTGGGTACGTATACGCTGTGGTAAACTTGGCTGCCCGCCTTTGCTGAACAGCAAGCATAGTGCACTTGTGGTGCTGCACTACACGGCAAGTAGGCCTGGCCTGGGAAAGGAAGCAAGACTTTAGCACCTGCCAGTTGACTTGGCCTTGGCCTTGGCCTTGAACTTGAACTTGAATATATTTAACGTCCGGCCTTGGCCTTTGCGTGACAGATTGAAAGAAATATGAATTATGACTAACCTGGTGCGTACAAGCTAGCGCAGACTGTAAAATATAGCCCAAATACAGAGGCCCAAGTCATGTAGGCGCTTGCACACTCAACACATACCTCCTCCATACATAATGCAATGTGAAGGCGAGGATTTCTTGCCTTTCGTTATTCTTTCACATATTAATAGCCTTGCTATGAAGGGGACCAGAAAAAAAACACTACAACTTGTGCAGGGCCTTTCCACGTACAAAGGATCCCGGAATGTTTCTAATTCATGCTCTTCACTCGGTGCCCTACATCCAAAGCTTTTGTCGTCAGGTGCAAGCGAGACCTTAGGCGAGGAGGGGGGGGGGGAATTAACACAGTGAAAGGCTGCACAATAGTGCCAGAAAGGATAAGTCGGGCTCGGCGCACGTGCCGTCAACTGTCAAGAGCGTTCAAGTCACACGTCTTGTTCATTCGTCTACGATTTGATCTTATGCACAGCCAGCCCCATCCTCCGATAGAAAGGTAGTGCAAAGAGCAGGCAGGACAGGTCTGCTTAGACCTGCAAAAAGCGAGCACTTGATCTGCTTAGAGGAAAAGCCACCCGGATTCTCCGCCAAGCCACACAGCGCTACATTTCAGTTGAGTCCCGAACTAGCTAGTTCACGAAGAGCAAGAAGTGCTGCTCTCCTCTTCCTCTCCCTTAAATAAAAAGGCAGTTTCCAGAAGGCCCGCCGCTATAGATGGACCGGTGCTGGCTACCAAGTACTCCCAACTTAGGGTTCCTGTTCCTGGCATTCCTCTCAACCCCACAAAGAGCAGAAAGGGATTGCGCTCAATCCTAGTTGAGCTAGACAAAGGATTATTATTCCTAATTTACCCGCTTGCAAGATGGATGTATAGCATTAAATGGTAGCAAGTCTCTTAAAGAAGAAGACTTCCCTAATTTGGTAACTGGGCCTTTCCCTGTTGGTCTTCTGCTCTCCTGCGCTTCTCTACCCCCTCCCGGGGCGTAACTTCCGGCGAAGTAATAAGTGCGTATGAGAATGGAAGGGTGTGTATGTGTATAAGAGGACCAAAAGAAGAGAAGGAGTCGCAGGGTTGACCTGTGATAGTTCCAGCAAGCTCGTTTGGAAAGCCAATCAGCTAGAGAGATGCGAGGTGGCCAGCCTGGTCGATACAAGACACACCCCCTTACCCTCATCAGATCAGCTAGGCTTCAACGGGTGCGACGGGATGTATAGCTTGAGCAGTGGCATTATCATGGGCCTAGTTTAATACAATTGTACACTTTTTCCCAATATAGCATTTCCTTGGCTGTTAGCAAGGCCCTGAAGCCAAAGAAGAAAAAATACGCCCGCCGGACAGGTCAAAAGGTCAGTCAGACAGACCAAGTTTCGCCCTGTGTGTATGTGCGTTGATCACTGGATCCTAGGTGCAAAGGGACGGGAGAGAGTTTAATCTAGGCCGTTGACTAGCGTATCTGGGCTTGTATCAGAGAACAGGATTCGTGATATTGGATGGTGTGTCTTGGGTGATTTTGTTTCTTTGACAAGGATGTGTGTATGGCAACTTCTCACAAATGCTGCCTCTTGTGATTACACCGATAGAAAGCCCTTCCACGGATGTGTGTCTGTCTTCTCTCCTCCCTCTGCTTTCCTGTTTCTCCAAAATCCATGATCCAAGCCGTGCTTGACGTGGTTAGCTTGAGAATGCGGTCTGCAACCTCACCGCCTTTCATCGTGGCCGCCTATCACGGATGTGTACTAGCACCAATAGCTCAGAACATGGCCCTCAAGCTGCCGAACGTCCTGGCGGGCGCAGTAAATCTGAGGCAGCAAGGTACATGTATGAAGAAAGCGAGGCCTCTCCCTTTTTTTTTTTTTTTTTGTTGCAAGACTTCCCGTAGAAACCCAGTCCTCGTCACCGCATCCGTGGCCGTACCCGTAGTCGTAGCTTTTGTGATTTTCTTCAGGCTTTCTTTCCTTTTGCTGCCCGTCGCGGACCGTACGCTATCGCCCGCTTTTTATTGTCCAGCTATCCCCTGGCTGGGTCTTCCCGCTTCTTGTGTGATTTCTTTTTGCTTCTAGGCCATTGCCTAGATCTTGATCTTATCTCCGGCGTGAACAGGCAGTATGAAGGTTTTCCTGTTGCTCTTGTGGTGTTGTCTGGATAAAGCGTCGGCGGTGTCTTGATAGAAGCGAGTTAGATGTGCTCCTCACCCTCCCTCCTCACCCTCTCTTTCTCCCTCTTTCATGTGCTGTAGCCTTTATGCACATTTGCGAGAAACTACCTAGTTGCGCTGTCAGCCTAAATGCACTGCATATGGGGGTGAGCGTCCACCTCTCGTGTGGCTTCTCCAAGTTCCTAGATCCAGTAATTCTACTGGCCCATTTATGCAACTAACATCTTGAATGGCGTAGATCGCAATTATTCCCACTACAACTGTGAAAATTCATTTTATGCCTCGCACAAGATATCACGCTGTGGAAGTGGTAGTGTGGACAGGAAGAATAAGAGAAGCGGATTTAGTGTACAGGGACCCCTAGCTAGATCCCGAGGAAGATATTGTTGTGCTGCTGGCTTGACCGCTGATTGGACAATACAAGCAGAAAATGACCCTGGTCTGAACTCGGACAAAGCAAAAGAAACCGGCTCAGATTGTAACGAAAAGAAGCAAAAGATTTGCCAGGCTGAAGGAGCAGAGAGGTCTTTGAACATATGTACGGATGTCATTGTACAATGGAGTGTAAGCAATGCAGCCTCCAAAAGCCCAGCGCATAATCGAGCCCGCGGATACACCAGTCACTATAGCTTAGGGTCTCCAGACCTCGAACTACGGAGCAAGATCAAATGCAGGAACGGGTTGCCCAAAAGGGCCTGTCAAGGCTTCCTGATGAAGCACGCGTTTGTTTCGTGCGGCCAAGTTGTCGTTGCTCTGGCACGAATCGCTCTCGTTCCTGCGGCATTGTACCTCCTCCTGTCCCTATGTTACTGACTACTGCTTGTCCAGCCACCTGGGATCAAATCCGCTAGACCCTTGCTGAAGTTTTTATTCCCCTTCCTCTTCCCCTTCACAAATATCTGCAGTTTCGGGCAAGCTACGAGCCAACACCCCCCCCCCCCCCCCCTCCTTAGAAGGAATCAATGAGCCAGGGACAAGGCCCACCGCTGACTTCGGTTTTTTTATATTATTTTCATGCCCATCTTGCTTTAACGTAAATGGTGTCACCAACCCGGTACCTTGCTCAACTTTTATCAACAATACGCGTGCAGTCCTTTATTGATACCACACCGTCCATTTTCATAGCCAGTTCGCTTGTTTAGCCTGGGGTCTAGGATGCGATGTAGCGTTAGTCTCATGGCGGCTTCAGTACCGCTGCTCTTTAGGATCCTTTCGAGACAAGAGGGAATGAGAAAAAGAAAAAGAAAAAAGCACCTCACTCGGAAGTAGAGAGATAGTAGAAAGGTGGAATGATGCGAATGTGTCGCTTGTAAGCCCGAGGCCGGGGGGAGTGTGAGGAAAAGCACCGGTCCTGTCCCTCCCCCATTCCTCTTCATTCACCACCTGATGATCAGCAAGCAAAATATTCAGGCCAAGGCCTCAAGCTCTCCTTCTCCATCCTGGAGACAAGAATGGGCAACGGGGTTGAAGCCTGCATATTGCAAATCATCACCGGGCTCTGGTCGCCTGTGGAAGTTGATGCAACCCGATCAAGGACCCAAAAAGAAAGCAAGTCGCATGATATAACACGGGTTACTTCAAATCAACCCGACATGCGACATTTGCTCCATATTCCGTATATCGCTATAGACTTACCCCATACCATACGTACTTCTTATGTGTTGTTGCGCTGTTAAGATCGCCAGCGCGATGGCTTCAGGCTGCCCTGGGAAAAAGAAAGCATTGCGGCCGCCGACATCCGATATGTCTTAAAAAGAGCCTTACCAACTGGGATATATTTTCGCCTCCATGCAGAAGAGTCTAGATTTTCTGGGGGGGGGGGGGGCACAAGAGCAGAACCGTCTACCACCTGAGAGCAAAAAGGCAAGCAAGAGGGACAGGAAAGAAAAGAACAGGAGCAAGAAACCCGCAGCAGAAATCTTGGAGGACCATTGTTTGTTGTCTGTGAGCCTGTAGCTTGGTGCTCGTACCCTATATTTTACAGGCCTCCCTGGAAAACTATGGCAGTGCGTCTGCCAAAACGAGATCAAGTCTAACCGCAAGCTTGGAAGTGAGAGTGGCAATTTCCCCTTACCTTGCCTTGTGGCTGGGGTTTGGCCCTGTTCGTTTCTTGTTTCTACGTCTGGCAGACGGGAGGGTGAGCGGCCAGACCGTGGCTTATGCTAGTCCATGCTAGGCCCTGTTTAGCCGCTATTATTGTAGCGACAAGGCCCTGGACTTCGCTCTAAAGACCCTGTTTTCAGAGGCCCTGTTCTTCTGACCACAATCGTGGGTAAGTTGTCTGTGGTGGCGCACGACCTGTTTCCTGCACGCTGGACCAGACCCAGGCCAGGTAGATGGGTAATCAAGAAGCCAAGCAACGGAGCAAAAAGAAGAAGAAAAAAAGTGTAATAATGTGAAAAACAGCAATGCGGGAAACGGTGCAGGCCTCGGCACACTCAGCAGCGATGCAGACGCCGTTGCTGGAAACCCTAGGCCTCACTTATCTCTGCTGCTTTCATTTTTGCCAGCATTGTGTACGCAGTGCAGTATCTCAGAGTCCTCTCCCTACATCCTGTGCATAATGGGACGCCAGTCTGACCCTGCCATTACCATGGGTCTCACCCTGAGGCCCGGACCATTCGCCGTATCTCCGGTATGGGATTCTCATAAGGAGCAACATGGAGGTCCAAATCAGCGCCCTGAATGTGCCTGGTTGGTAGGCAGGATGGACAGGAACGCATACCCCCATTGCCACAGCCTTGGGACCTTCGCCAAACAATCCCAAGCCAGACTATTGGGCACTTTCAGCTTTCTGCTTAATATTGGGTGGATGGGTATTGATAGACTTTGCCGCAAAGCCGCGGATAGTAGTTTTCTTTTGTGCTCCTCTTGACTACCACCGCCCCAGTCCACGCTTTCTAACTGGTAGGCAGTCTTCATAGTGAGGCGCTGCCTTGTCTTCGCTAATGTAGGCCTTTAACCCCTTCAAAATTTACAAGTTCAGCTAGAATATGGGCAAATCCAAAGTTCTAGAACTTTGACTTCTTGCGATGGCCGTGGGTAGCCACAACTCAGAGACGGGCTAGGCGTAGCCACAGCTTTCATGCAGAACACCGGCACGAGTCTTGAGACCTGGACTTCTCTTTGTAGCCTCTCGCCCAGTGGACAGAAACTCTAGCCGGGCCATTGCAAGATGACCCGGCGGATTTTGGGTCGGCAACCACCTTACGTAGCACGTAAAAAAAAAAAAAAGTATAGATGGTGTTTGTGATCGACAAGGTGGCAGCGTTCGCAACAGACGCATGCAATCTCTTAGTCCATGCTATGCCACTGGATCGATACCCTTACCTTGATGGCTTTTGCCTCAAAGGCCTTTTTTCTTTCTCTCTCTCTCTCTGTCTTCGAGATCACACGCCCGACGTCTGATTGGGCTCCTCAGCCCTCTGTTCAGCGGTCGTAACATGTCTTGATACGGCAAGAATCTGACGCCGTTCATTAATGCTTGATCCACGTCACATTAATACACTGCAGACTCTCAATCTCTCAGGTTTCTCCTCATTTTCACCTATCCCCGTACTAGCCCATTCTTCCTACCAATCCTTCTGGCCCTTTATCTCACTCCCGAGCCTGGTATCATCACACAGAAAAGCCCTCTTCTTTTCACAAGATCCCCAAACCCAGTCCTAGTGGCAAAACTCCACTTGCTATATTGGACATTGAATTTTGGTGATCTTGGCAAGTAGGATGGGTTTTCTTTTGGGGCTAGTCTAGGTTGCAAATCACAAGTAGGCCGAATAATGAGGCCCGTCAAAGTTGAAGTTGGACAATTAGATCTTGTAACGGGTATCAAGGAGGAGTCCAAAAACGGACAAACTTGCCATTCCCGTGAGTGCTCCAGAGTGGGGCTGTTTCGGATTCGGTGGGGCTGGTGGGGCTAGAGTTGCAAGGCAACAACAGCTTGACATAAAGCATTATTGCTATATAGACAGCTGGCTATATCACATCTCGTATTAGCTGTTCACAGCAAGAGTAAAGAGTACACACATGAAAAGTGGTTGCTGGCAAAGCAGGACATAGCGCGTGTGTGTGTGTGTGTGTACGTGTGTTAGCAGGCCCAAGTTTTGCCTGTTTCATGCTATGGCTTTTGTCCGGCACTGTGATGCTGGATAGTCGAGCTATGCCTGTCATTAATATACGGCTTATATTGCAGTATTGCCTTAAAGTACTTACATACAACAACAACAACCGTATTCATATTCGCTTGCATGCTTGTAACCAGGAACAAGCCCTGACGGAATAATGTAGGAGTGAAGAGTTTTTCATGCACATATACTATCTTACTATCCTGTGTATCTGCTGGCCAGGGCTAGGGCAGCCGACTGTAATTTCAGGGCTCCAAATGTGTTCTTGTTTCTCTTTTTGCGTCTAGGTGACTGCAAAATCCCTGCATAATTATCACCAACTCTTAGGTCCGGTTTCTGCCACCTGAGATCCCGAGGTACCGGCTCTCGCCTGACCAGCTTTAATATCGTACGTTGCCAGCAACGCCCCAGGTCCACTCCCACAAGTGAGGACTCGGATTGTGGGTAATAACTTATCTGGCGCCTCATTGCCTCTTCCTCTATGTCGCTCATTAGCACTATATTGGGCAAAGAGCGACGCTCATGTTTGGTTCCGTAGGCAGAAGGCCTTGCAACAAAGTCGTTCCGCGGAAGTACTATTCCACAAGCGTGAGGTTCTACTAGGGGGGAGTGTATCTGTCTTTCTTTTTTTTTTTCTTTTTCTTCTTCTTCTTCTATTCGACCTTTTATTACAAACCCTGCACTCAGGCTCGAGGCTTGCCAAGGTAGTAAGATAACACAAAAGAAGGTTGGGGTGATCATGAAGCCAGGAAAGGGAATATCATAGAGGCAATATCAATCTACAAAGCAACAGTCCTTGTATTTTTCAAAGCCCGGACTAGGTACTAGCATCAGGCCTCTCACAAACTCAGAAAGGCCTCCCCCCCCCCCCGGGTATCTCGCCCGCGCGCCGGGTAAGCTATAGGAATAGATCAGGATCCCCTGCTTTCCTTTTTATTCTTGCTAGATGTTTCCCTGTAAGAAGACATGGAACAAGGCTTATGGGATAGAAAACCCGTCCCAAAATTGCTCAAAGACCATGAACAACCCGGGAGGAGGGAACGAAGATATGGAGGAACGAGGCATTATATTGTAACCCAGCAAGACAAAAAAGAACTCAGCCCCTTGGATGTACCTACCGTAAGCTAACTTTATTAGCAAGGAAGAAAATACACCAGGCGGACCAAGGGTCAAGGTCCTGCTTGTCAGCTAGGGTGTGACACTATATTAATATCCTCGCCTATAACAGATCACGGCCCATTGGAAGGTCTTTTTGACTCTGGTGGCAGGAACGTAAAGCATATCCGCTACACGACGAACGACAATGGCAAAATATCAAATGGCTCAAGACAGTAAGAGAAGCCTAGAAACAAACAAAATAGACATAGTGCAAGCAGCGCTATACCGGAGCATTGAACTCGGCCAACATTCAAGCGTCCGTGTAAGACAATAACCCTGTGCGAAAATAGAAACCCTACTGGTTAGTCACTTTATTGTCTGAAATTTGACGACGTTCCATCACTAGGACTGGTTACTCTGCGGAAATTCCGGCAAGCATAAGCAAGTTTCTGACCCAAGCTACAAAGTCTTTCACTGCAACATCGCCGCCGGCGAATGGTAGAAGTTATTTCGAAGGGCTATCCAATAGGTCCCTGGCTCATAAACTTTCCAAGCGGAATGTCGGAAAGTATCGCCTACAGGGACAAGAAAGCGTAAGGGCAAGATTGCCAAAAATAAGATGGGTATTAGATCTTCTGGTGACTCGCTAATTCTTTGTAATGGATGAATGTCCAGGTAAAAGATAAGCTGGCTGGACCAATACGGGGGAGAAGGAATAGGAAGAAGTCGCCTGTACTGGGGCTGATTTGAGGCTTGCTCCGATGATTTAATGCCCTGTCAATTGCTATAAGGTAAGGGTCGATCGAGTATGAAGTTATTAATTGACTGATTTGGGCCTGGTAGGAAGTCAGTGTGGGAGGCCCTGATTTGGCCCCGTCAATACCTCAACATCGACTTTGCCTCCGGTGATGTCTCGCTTGAAGCAATCCTTCTACGTTTCAATTTCCACGGTTCTATGGCTTAGGGCCCAGCTGAATGCGAGAAGATGGACATGATCGTATGCCTGCCTGAGCCCATGGTTGGGTGTGAGATGAGGAACAAGAGCTTGTGCGTATAGGCGTACACCTGTGTTAGGCCTTTATATGTAGATGTGCATTTTACGCGCTGAGAAAAGTATTGGATGGATTCCCGATGCTTGATAATAGATTACGTGGAAATGGCACAATCTCCAGAATTCACAGCACCCTGCAGCAAAGAGCAGCGGATGTATTTTTCAAGAGCCTCGGCCTAGACTGGTCTACAGGGTGCCTAGGGCTGTTTTGGCGTGCAGTGTAATGTCCATTAGAAGAGGGTCTGTCGTCGTATGCAGCATGTAGGTACGGATTAGTGGTATGCACCGTAAGTCCCCTTGCATGAAGACCCGAGGTTGGACATAGAAAAGTGTAACTGCACCTGTGTAAGGCCAAGCTGTTAAGTCGCACCGCTTTATACGTTCCTGACTTCAACCTTCCATCGCCAAAAGTTTTGACGTCTTCGCAGGGAGAAGGGTGGCTGCGTAGAAGGCCACACAGGGTGGGTGCTGGAGGCTTACACAAAATCATCAGACACTGACTGACTGCATGTAGCTGGTAGGGCGTTCAAAGAAAGCAGGGCAAATAAGCAACGCAAAAGACCTGTAAAAGAGCCCTGACTGGGTGTGTTTAGGCACGCAACGAGAGGCGTGACTGCTTTGAAAACAGGGTACTTCAGTGGGTTAGGTATTGACTAGCCCAGCCTTTTAGGGCACCCTACCACAGCCAATGTTCTTTGACTGACTGTCCTTCCTCCTCCACCTCCTCCTCCTCCCCGGCTTACCAGCCTCGACGCAGGGACATGAGGGATTTTTATGCGGCAATTATAATATCGTAAAATAAAGAAACCTAGCAGGAGCAAGAGCTAGAGCCGGATGAAAGAGAGAAGAAATCACGCCAAAAAGGCCTCCACAAGGACTCATCACATGCTATCCAGCGCCGATCTTTGCATCGGGACGGCCGCAGCAACGCTGCTGCGGTTCGACCAAGCGCAATGGCGAATGGCCAAGTGGAGAGTAGCGAGAGTCCAGCTTCGAATCGATGTGTTCGTGGCTAGGACTGCTCTAAGCTGGCCAAGAGTTGGGTGTCGCCAAAGACCCAGAATGTTGCTGTTATAGTGGTAGGATAGTTTCCAGTGCCCTGGGATTCTTGGTCTGTTTGCACGTGACGAGAAAAAAACAAAAACAAAAAGCTTAGTACTTGTCGTACTTCAGGCCAATCAATCAATGCATTGGCTGAGTGACTGGGCGTAGGAAATAATTATTATAGGTCATTCTCAAATATCGGAGATAATTAGTTTTAAAGGGTGTTCGAGGGGCTTTGTTCGTACGACTTGTTGCCAATGAACAGGCCAGTCCGCCCGCCTTGCTAGGTTACAAACATGGGTTTAGTGCTTAAACTCAACTTTAAAAACCAGCCAGCACGGTGTGTTGGCAGTAGTTCACGATCTTGTCGCCAGAGTGAGTGTGCAGCATAGCGTTATTGGCTGTAGGTGCTCGTGCACACACAAAAACAAGAGGCGCATCCTATTACCAGCCCAGATCCTGTTATTGGCCTCAATTTCCTACAGCTCATTACAGGCTTGGCTTTGATCAGCCAGCCAGCCAGCCAGTCCAAAACCACACAGGAGGCACGGACCTTTAGTTGACCAACTCGACAACTTGTTTTGGACTTAGACTGCCCTACTCTGTACCGTCTGATAGGAGCTTCCCTGACTAAGGCCAGGCCCCATCCCTTCCTCTGGTGATGGCCTCTTCGTCCCCCCCAGCCCCGGAAGCCTTCCACTGAGGTTGTAAACATGGATAGTCCTTGCAGGTTCCTTGTTTCTGGGACTTCATTCACTAGCAGTTTAGTTGCTGAATTGGAGGAAGGCAGCGAATGGGGAGGAGTTGGCGAAAAAGAAATCGCGAAGAGAAGAGGTGGGAGGCTTGCTCTTCTGTCTGGTACTTGGCATTTTTTTTGTGTGGAGGGGGGTTTATTTATTTATATTTTTTTGTCTTGTTCATGTCGCTTGTCAACTTTCTGGTTGCTGTTGGCTGTCCAAACTGATTGATTGATTGATTCCCTTCTCCATGAATGTATACAAGGGATGACAGGAGATAGCAGACCTCGGTGTTGTCCTGTTAGTCATCAAGGCAGTGACAGGCCGCCAAACCCGCAGATTTAAATATTGTGTATTATAGCATAGCCATGAACTTTGTAAACGAACGACAAGTCGTGTACAACTGGACAGCTGGCCTAAGTGGTCTTTTTGCCTCTTTTTTTGTAAGCTGCTCAGGATAAATGCCACTCATTGGATGAATTGCAACCGCAGCGAGCGGGCTGGGCCACAAGCACAGGGCCAGTCCCAGAACACCACAGGGCACAGGCCATCCATGGGCTTTTCAACTACTGCGTGAGACTCTCTCTGCCTGTGCTTTCTATTCCGCTTCAGAACTCTAACCACGGGAGTCCTTAGGGCCTCGGTGGTGTTTGCACGCGGCTTTTCAGAAGCTCACTCCACCCTGCAGTCGGTGGTCTGCTGTGTCTGCTGTGCTACACGTATCAAGTCGGAGGCCGGCCGGACCCTCGGGACTAGATTGTTGCGTGGTATTTGTTGTTCCCGTTTTCTGATCCATTTTTGGGTTCTCTGTTGTGAAATAAAATAGATTACCACAGTTGTGCTATTGAAACAGGAGAAAGTCTGGTTTCGGTGGAGGCAATCCCCCTTAAGCGTCGCTGTGGGTTACCTTTTAGGCACCATTTTTCTCATAGATCATGCTTTGACATCGTATTAGCACTTGACATCATAGTCCATAGCCAAGCCAGGCAGAAAAAGAAGAAGAAAAAGAGGAAAAAGGAAAAAAGGAAAAAGAAAGCAAAAAAAACAAAAAGAGAGACAAGCAGTGTAAGAGAAAGCATAGCACAGAAATTAAGGACTGCAAAGCCTGCCCATAAAAACGTTGTAGCACATCAGCTTGGGGGAGTATCAAAGTGTCTCCAAATATCACTACAAAGGCCGCTTTGTTCTTTTCCAGAGATTCCCGTGTGATGTAAAAACACCAAGATACCAGAACAACAACGAGAGAATGGATGAATCGCCAGATGGCTGGGTTGCATAAAGCACGCCGCATATAGTCGGTCCGAGCTGGGGTCTAAGCCAAAACAGCCAACTGGGTTTGAAAGAAACCCGCCGTTCATGATACCAGAAAGCCAAGGCAAGCGACTCGCCATCAGAAGCACACGCACGTACTACATCCTGCGGGCGTGGTTTTGATTGCTGTACCAAAATCGCATCGTGTTTCGCTTGTAGGGCAGAAGACAAATTGCTCGGGTGAGAGTGTGGAGGCAAAAAGTAAGAAGAAATACACACATGCAAGAAAATAAAACATAAAATAAAAAAGCGGTGGCCTGTTCGTCTTCCGTGTCTTGGAGATGTTTATGCACGCCCTGTTAAGAAAAGAAACAAAAGAGCATGTGCTTCACTACTATAGCCACCATTAGTTGGCCTCTTGTACGAAAGACAAGCCATAGTAGCACCATATAAGCTAAACCGTTTCCAGTACAGCTGCCGTACACAGCCAGAAAATCAAAAGCCAGCGGCCCTAAGGTAAGAAGGAAAGGGTCAAAGACCTTGACTCTAAGGCCTCTGAATGGCCTAAGCTCGCTTTTCAAGTCTTATACTTACATACAAAACCCACTAGCCACTCCAAAACCCCTCCCCAGCAACATACATACTTACGCTTCATGCTAATGATAATACTATTAGTACCGCCCTGTTCACACCCCGGGAGACAAGATAACAGCAGAGGGCGTCCAAGTTATGGGATCACATGGCCACTGTTGATAGACTCCATCAGATAACCGATTGGGAAGGGGCTGCAAGTGAGGGCCTTTGATGTTTTGCTTATCCGACAAGGCAAGTATATGGGAGGGAGGGAGGGTCAAAGAGTTGAAAAGAATCAAAGGGAATCACAAAGGCATTGGAGAAAAGAAAGAAAGATACGAAGAATGAAATGTTGAGAGTGAAGGCCGTTATCCAGGGTTGATTCTTAGGGTTATGTGTCTGACGGCATGGGGCTTAGAGTCGAGATGCACGCATGCGCTCATCTCTCCCGTCTCGTCTCTTCTTGTTTTACGAAGTTTTAAGATGGAGGGGGTAGGAATGCGGTTGATGATGATGCATCGTGGCCCCGCCCCATATAGTATAGTTTCGTTTTACTCTTGATATATTCATCTCTGCTGATTTATAGTGGGTACTTCTGACCATTCGGTCTCAATCTCGTGCACTGCACCGCACCGCGCAGAACAACACAGCAACGCATATAAGCAAGTACATTGACGGTATGCAAAGAAGCGGGCTCGGAAGGCGGTGTTGATAATGTAGTAACGCCATGGAGAAAACAACAACGCAGCAAAATGCGTGCGTACGTGTGTACGTGGG
>MKGM01000047.1:0-19799 GCA_002018265.1 Ceratocystis harringtonii | reverse complement strand
GGGGGGGGGGAGGGATAGAGGAGAAAGGACTACAAGAGCTTGAATAGGGCATTTTAAGAAGAACCCCGAACAAAAAGGCGGAAAACGCAAAAACGAGCAGGACATAAACCCCCCCCCCCGTCAACGGGGAGTAGCACAACACCAACATTAACACTTTGACTTTAGGATCGTCGCGGTACACCGGGTGTACAGAGCTTCACCGCCATATTCGTCAAAACTCTCGAGAAATAGAAAGAGAAATAGTTACAAAAGAGGAAACACACAGGTGTGTGATGGCCTTGCGTCCGGCATCTGTTGTCTTCCTTGCAGCCGATATCTACATATATGCACTTACATATACGCCACAGTAAATAGGGCAGATGAACAAGGGCCAGAGTCGAGTCGCGCACAGCCCAGAGCCCAGCCCAGCCCAGCCTATCAGCCTCTATTTCTTTTTGAACTGTTAAAATAGGAATGGAGGGGCGGGTTGCGGGAGGATTGATTTTGTCTTTTTTTTCTTCCGCTTTTGCCCTTCTCTGTCTGTGGCTTACCCGGCCTTTCGCTCTTTTCATTTGGGCGAAAAAAAGAAAAAAAAAGAAAACGACAAAAAGGGTGTTTCCCAGCCCTAATGCACTCTCCTTCCTGATGCTGGGGTCATCTAGTGATCTTTCTACTTATATAACTGATATTCGCCTGTCCCACATCAAGGAGTGAGGAGACAAAAACGGCATGTGTATATGCAAGGCCAGGGCTTACAGCACACAACAACCCCCAGGGCAGAAACAAAGCTTTAGTTGACGGTAAAGTTTAATAGTACAAAGTACACGGCGCGACATGTCGTCTAAGCCGAAACATGGTATATAACAAAGAAATGGCTGGGCTTCACCGACATGTTGCTGGGTGTGTCCGAGGAGCGGCGCAGAAGAGGGACAAGAAGGGGAGAGCGAGAGGAGGGAAGATGTAGCAGACGAAATTTTACGGATAGGAAGTTGTTGCTAATCATCCACATTCCACATGCTGATTACCCACGCTTCTGCTCTGGTCGTGGCTCTGCGTCAACGTTTTATTCCTCGGGGAAGCCAAGCAAATCCAATATTCTGGTTTCTCGCCAGCCACACTACTCTGAATTTCCATAGAACTCACTGGCAGTTTCTGGCTGGCAATACTTGAACTGCTCCGAATTTGGCCAGCGCCAGCCTCGCGATGCAAGTACGAATCTAACAACCCCCGTTAGGCTTACCCGCAGCCTCGGCTTCATTCGCGAACCCATGCTTTGTTTATATGTATTTATTCTCTCTTAATTTTGCATGTTCCTTGCTGCTTTTGTGCCCTTGTTGTTTTCCAGAAGCCATCTGGCTAGGAATAAAAACACCGAAGCTGTTTCTACCAAGCTTCCAAGGCCATTTTGTCAGCCATAACCTGTTACTAGGTAGCACTATTCCTAGTAAGCTAAGAAGGTGCAGGAAAAAATGTATAAGAAAACAAAAGGTCTCGGTAATGGGGCTCTCAGAGTTGTACTGGTAGGGAGGGCAAGTAGATGGCTGGTGCGACCAACTGCTGTGAAATTATGGGGTTCAGGACAACAATGACCACCAAATTACACGGTTTTATGATCCCCTGTACTTGGAGGGAAATTAAGCGTAGGTAAAATATGAAAATCAAGAACCAGCATAGTGGATAGGTATGACCCCCTGTCCTCCCAGCAGTAGCCAATATCTTGGTGCCCCAGGAACAGCCTTTTCTGTTATTGTTCTTCCCCAGCCTTTATCCCAAGGAATAAAGACAAGGACAAGAGCAATAACAAGGAAAGAAAAACGCGCAAGTTGAGTCGAGGCAATGTTCTTGCGTGATGGGTCGAACGGGCTGAGCACGATGATCAAACTCGAGAAAAACAAAAAGACAACAAAAAATGGGATGGATTATGAGAGCTAAGCATCGCCTTACATGGGACAAAGTCAGAAGGATCTCGAGTCTATCTCGAAGGATGGCTACTATATTTAACTACATACCCTAAGTATGGTTAGGGTCCGACAAAGGTAGTCCAGTTTGTTTCATGATGCTTACTCTTTCTTTGGGGTTTTTCTTTTCTAGAACCACCACCTTCTCTTGATTGACAGACGAAACTGCTTCTGAACAATAGACGAGACAGCCGCCGAAGCATACTACCTTGTCGAGGTATATTCAGTACTAGTAGCGTCATTGTTACGTCATGGCGGTGATTCTGTGCACACATTGGTTTTCTCCTGCACGAGATAGGAGGAGTACTGTTAGAAGATTATGATGGTCATGAGAAATAATCATCTCCCGCTGTTCTCTTATTCAGCCTATTTTCCCTTAGTTCGCATATTCTAATGAAACGAGACTGCAGGCATGATGACGTCTTTGTAGCCTATAGCATACAGTCTTGAGAACAATCCGCATGGCCGATTGGCTTTGCCATTGGCCTTTTTGAAACATGCAGCGGCGTTGTGATTTTCAAACCAAGCGTTTGTAGCATTGCCGCGCATAGCTTCTATACCAACAATCCGCTTTGAGGCATTGGAATGGCATGTGATATGGCGCTTTGTTCTATTCTGCCGTTTAATCCATTCATTCGCTCAGATTTCTTTTTGTCTTTTTTTCTCCCATGGTGGGGCTTACGAGTCACTCCAAAAGAGCGAGTGCGGCGAAGAGAAAGCGATCTGAGCCACGGGGCGTGGCCTGTAAGATGTGTTTTGAGTGCCTCTCTTTTTGCCTACTACCGTGCGGGCGAATCATGTGAAAGTGAAGCGCTGTTATCTTCAGTTCTATTATCGACCTTTTGCTACCAACATCCCCAAATTGGTCCTCTTGGATTCGCCAGTGACTGTATACCGCGTTGACATTAGATAACGGGCTGTCTATAGAGGTGCCTGATATCACAATGTCTAATAAAAGTAGCTATGATTAATACAGTATGCCAATCCCATTGGCCGAGATAGCGAAGTGCGCGTGGCAGAGAGAGGAGAGGGGATACAGTCTAGGTAGTCAGTATTAGTCATTTGATCTGATATTGGCTCCCACTGTATTGGTTGCCGCTCGCAATAAGCATCACCATTTCGAGCCGCCCTTCTCAGCGAGAAGTCGAAAGATGTTGGAATAAGACGCTCAGTGGTCAGACGAAGGTTTTGAAGAGGCGCATAAAGTCACTTGGCGCATAGCCCCTCCCCTCCCCAATCGTTCTGTTGGTGGGTGCTATAAACCCTGACCGAACACAACTGCCAATCACATAGCAGTGTGCCCTTCTTTAGGCCGTTTTACCTTGCTAATCAGCTTATATTGCCCTTACATGGTATTTTGCCCTTTTTGTCTGCCTGTCACCAAGGGAACTCTGCATTGCAACAGGCCAAAAATCACCACTGACACCATCACAGAGTATACACATACACACATAAAGACATATTTCGGCTATTACCAGAAACTTGACGCCTCACGTAGTCAAGCAGGTAGCCATTTAGAGAATACACATATTATTCCGCTTGGCCATAAGCAGCTAGTAGTAACGATATCCCATGCTAGACGAGAAATCCACTAACAAATGATGGAGAGCGGATATACAAGCGAGACTCCAGAACAGAGCCACCCTATATCCGTTTTGCTTACCATGCATCGCAAGAGGATGTCAACCTTTGTTTTTTTGCCGCCCAATCACCAACTCGGCCTTTTTATGCGGACCTTTATGCCGTCCATTTCGTGTGAGGAGAATGAGAAGCAGGTCAGCTGGTGGGCGACAGAGAGAAGGACTGCTGCGCATGGGATACACGCTGAGCTTTGAAGAAGCAGGAAATAAAGAGGCAAATTTGGATGGACAACTAGGGCTGACACCACACGATGAAGTTCCCCCGGTCCAAGCTTTGGACAGACACAACACACACACACACACTCTCTCTCTCTCTCTCCCTCCCTCCCTCTCTCTGTTCTACCTGCACAATGATGCGAAGCTCGGTTTAACAGCTACACGACCTCCGCCGCCGTTCTTTTTTACCTCTTTCCTACGCCAATTATGTATGTGCATTCCGCATATTTCAGGCCGTATTGCAGTGCATCCTGTGCTTGCTGCACGTTGGGTCCCTCTTCAATACGTGTGTACATACATGCATGCAAGGCTCAACTCACCTCGCAATTTACACCTTCTCTTTTTTTTTTTTTTTGCCCATGACCCAGTCTCCCATAGCCCAATCCAAAACCATGACAACCTGTAAAATAACAGACCGCTTACTTCTCTCATATCGTGTACATAGTTGTCTCTCTAGCCAGCGTAACTACCAGCTCACAGTAGCCAGCTTCTATAAGAGATGGCCACGTATGAGTAGGAGTATGTATCAAGCATCGACATATAAACTTACGTTCATGCTTCAAGCTCCCTTTTCGCCTGGTGTTTGGAGACTTTATGTGAGAGTCTGAAACAGAATGTTATGATAATGTGGCATAATAGGCTTAGGAACCAAGGTAAACCCGAAAAAGATAGCATGGGGTGGGCTGTGCTGTCTATAGCTAACCCTAACAGATGTGCATGTTATTATTGGCCTACCACTGGGCTAACATGTCTAATATATGTGCAGTACGCAGACATGTTACAAGCAACAAAAGAGCTTTGACAATAGCGGAGTTTCACGATGTGTGATTGACTAAGATGAATTTATTTAGGCGATTCATGCTGTTAATTACTTTCGGCTTGCCTGGCAAAAAAAAAGCAAGTCGAGATTCCCTTAAAACTTGACAGGTTTTTTATTTGTAGCACAGGCCAAGCCCTTCTTCCCCTTCGCGCTCTCGACGAGGCAGCAAAGGGGGACTTACAAACACTTTCTGGCAGATGTTGAACCAAGAAAACAATGAGCTGGCACTGGCAGGTGAACATACCTGCTGTTAATGGCTTCTGGGGGGGCCTTGCTCGGGGCCCTTTTGGCCCGACTTTTAGTCATTCAGGGCCTATTTAGATTGTTGGATGGAGTTTTTGGGCGCGCGACTACAGGGGGAATTTATAGGGCTCTCCTGCTTGGACGAGATAGTGGCTGCGCTGATCACAGCCGCACTTACACAGTAGCATTTCGGTGCTTTCTTATAATTCAAAAGTCTATACAGAACATTGGCCCTTTAGTACCGGGCGACTGTATATTTTGATCATGCATGGAGTGTTCATTGTTTGGTTGCGTTGGCTAGTTTAAGACTAGAATTAGAAGTAGGGGTGAGAGAAAGACGTGGATGACATGATAGAAGCCACTGCATTGGAAGGTGAAGGTTTCATATCATGGAAATGAAGCAGAATCCCTCATGCAACTAGATCTTGGATCCAATTCTTCAAAAGTCAGAGAGCAATCGCCGGTTATAACTCCCTTTTTAGTGCGTTCTTGCCTAAGAGAGGTCAAGAGAGCAAAGCAACAGCAGCGATAATATTGATAATAATAATAATAAAAAGAGTCCAAGGTCTAGGAGCCTAGGGTATGCTATCACCGCCTTTCTGAGAACGTTCTTTGTCTATCGTCTTGTGCGGGTAGCAGCCATAGAGGTGGTACTGGATAAGGACTTGTAGCACCAAGACGAGCAGGAAAAATAAAAATAAAAAGTCACCGCCAATATCATGCACAACAGCGGTGAGGGCAGCGGAGAAAAAGAAACAGCAAAGTGCTAGCATCGATATAACCAAGCGTCAAGGTGTCGGTGTCGTTGTCAGCCTTCTTCTTTTTTCTTTTTACATGCAGCACTTGCATCTTTGCCTGTCTCTTCTGCACCCCGCTTATGCTAAAAACGCGGTCCGGGGGGCCGTTATCTCGGGCTTGGCCCTAGCCTAGCCCGTCTTGCTAGCCCTTCCCTAGCGAGAGGAAGCTTGTTGTTGGAGACGAACAAGACGTAGGACTCACTTATGCCTAGGCTTGGATTCAGTGTCAGACTCACTCAAACTCGTCGACAGCCAATCCCTCCTATCATGTTCAGATGCCATGGACACTTCAAGATGGTGTCAATGTCAAGTGGCCGAAATAGTCAATGTATTAATTGCGATTGGCATGGGCAGTGCGAGGAAGCGTAAAAGCGCCTGGAGGACTCGGACATTAGTACTTGATTGAGCATACAGACTGCCGTGCCGCATGGTGCTATGCTACACTACGACCTAACTACGATGGAAACGTACATACGGAGGAAGATGATATTGCTTTGCCTCGGACTCGACGCACACCCATATTCTTGGTGTTTCATTGGCCAAAGACAAAATGGAGTTTACATCATGGGTGGTCAGACCGAGGGACCGAAGTGAAGAATAAAGGCATCTAGCTGGGCCTTGGGTGCTGCCACGCCCCCCAAAAACAAGGCAATCATGAGTAGAGCCGAATCGTCAACTCACAGCCCGTAGACAAAGCTCTAGAATGGGCAAACAATAGGCTGAGAGACAATAGGAGAGGGAGGAGCACAGGAAACAGCAGACCAGGGCTGGCTATTGTCTGACTGGGTCGCTTTATGGCTATATCGCGTATACGGAGAGTTTTTATTTACTCTTTCCCGGATAAGTTAGGTAGGAAATGGGAGGGGGGAGGATGCAGAGAATCGCTGGAGCTTGATCTGGCCCACGATTTGTATTGCATAATATCATTAGCCAATCCAGGAGCGCCGTCAAGCTGCAAGCATACATTCCAGCCTTGGTGTTTTATACTCCTTGTTCCTCTACTACAGTTGCAGCGAAACGTCTTGCTGCTGCTACTGCTGATGCATACTCTCTCTGTATGGACGTGAGCCGAGTTGGCACGATTCATCCCGTCTTCCACCAGTGTGCCAGTTCAACCTTAACACTACGCATGCAATATGCGCTGCACATGCACTGTACTGTAATGCAAGGTTTAAGGTAAATGGAAGGGGGGGGAAAGGCATAGTGATGTGAGGACAGTAGACATGACAGCCCAAAGCACTGTTAGTACCTGAAGAATTAAGGGCAGCCCAAATCAAGTAACTGGGGGGCTGCTTTGTGACTGGGATTCTTATTTATGTGTGGGTTGCTAGGAAAGATCATGTGACTCAGTCTACATTAAGGCCAAAGCGCACGAACTTCAAGAGATTAATTGTTGTGGTGATTTATATTTTGTCTATTGCGCAATGTAGTGAATAAATGTGCCTACATTATAGACGGAGGTGGGAGAGAGGAGGCGGATCTCCCAATCTATAGAGCTATACAATATACACCGCCAGACAAGACGCTCGCGCCACAAAGCGAGCACGAAAGATAGGGATGGAAGAAAATCCCAGGGCTTGCTATATAGTGCATAGAAGTCAAATGTATAAAGCAAGTGTAAGGTAAAGTTTATGTTATCAATCACCACTAATCGCTTATTGTCACTGCGAGTCCCAGCCCTTTTCTTTTTGCCCAGGTTCGAAAGCCTTGTGAGGGTTGCCACGGGCAAGCACCGTCCCTGCTATTTTACACTGCTAAAGACGACACACTGATACTAGCGGTCATTAGTCAATGGTAATTCACGTGCGAGTGTGCATTTGGGAGGGGTGAGAGAAATGTAAGTTTGCATCCTAGATATCAAGTATTGGGCACTGCTTGTGGGAACCCCGTCCGTCGTCTTGTGTCTGGGTTCTATGAGGTGGGATGGAAAGAGAACGATGCAGACGGTGTAAAGCAAACTTTGCATCGTGCATATACGTTGCAGGCTGTATGATGAGAAAATGAAGCTAAACCTGAAAATAAACGCATATACAACACACAACATGCATGCATACGTCCCACTCACACATCATGACTATAACCACAACAAAATAAAAAGTAAAAAAAAATAGTGTTGGAAGTGGAGGCAGCAGTAGCAGTAGCAGTAACAATAGCGGCGGTAGCAGTAGCAGTAGCAGTAGCATTACCAGCACCAGCACCAGCACCAGCACCAGCACCAGTATTATCAGCGCTGCACATATAACTAACTCCCCATGCCCCTCGCCTGAAGTGCGGTGTACATACGTACACATAGTGGGGTCTCTATAGGTCCCTTTATCGCCGGCACGAAAAAAATCATGCCTAGAATTGCTTTTTGGCTCAGCTTTATGCAGTCAAACAACAAAAAGTGTCCATACATAGTCGCACTCTATCCCGCTACTGCACTCAATGTTATAACGAATAACCACCGAATCTTACTTTCTTGCGGGCTTATTTTGCATCCAGCCGGTTGTCCACTGCATTATAGGGATAGATGCAGTTGCGTTTATTACTCGTTTGGCCTTGGTCTGCTCCGCCAAAACGGCTGGTTACTTGGGAAAGAGAATGGGGGAGGGGGGGGGGGGGGGGCGTTATCTACGGCGGTCGTTCGCCGCTTGTTAGGATAGGCGGGCTATTGCCGAACCCTCGGCTTTCTTTCCATTTAATAGATGCGTTGTTGTTTTTCCACGCACACACACACATCCACGTCGGACATCAGCCTCTAGTGTTTTTATTCACCCTAGGCTTTATTGTTCCGCCGTTGTGCTTTGTTGATATGCATGCAAGCATGCGATTATTGCCATCTTCTGCTGTGGCCTCGAGTACTCGGTCATGTCGTAGTTTCAAAAATGCTGATGTTTAGGGCTCAACTCAGCCTTTCGTGTGCCTGCAGTAACGGCGACAGTGTGCAACACAACAATGAACTGAAAATAGCTTTTCCGTCTGATGGTGGCGGAGCAGCGAGAAAGAACGAGAAGAAAAGTAGAGTGCACAGCAGTAGAGGGACAAACAGGCAGGCAGGCAGGCAAGCCTCTTAGGAATATCGTTTGGAATCCATTTGTCAGTCGTTTGTCAGTTTGATGTGTTGGACAATATAATGCACTCCTTTTGAGCCGGCCAGACAAGACAAGAGAAAAGAAAACAACTCTGGTCGCGTGCTCAAATGCTCAAATATGATGCAATACACCACAAACAAGTAACCAGAGCCATTATGTGGGTATAATTAGCCAATGGCAGACGTCTATTATATTTCGCCCACTTGTCACTCCAAGGTAGCCAATCATCTCAGAGGCAGCCGCACAAAAGGGTTGCTAGGGTTGCTTTGACTGAACATGGCGCACAAAGCCAAACACAAGGAACGCCTCCATGTAGGGATTTGCGAGAAAACAAGGAATGACTTGTCCTCCGATTATACGAGTACTACACCTACATATGTGCACTCACCTCACGTTTGTACGAAGCAACAAAAGACAAAAGACGAGGTGTGCGTATGTAAGTACGTACACAAAACATGTAATCCAATGTTGATGCTACACTAATATGCATCTGAGCATGCAGGCAGGCAAAAACAACAAAAAAACGGTAGTGAGACGAGCTGGGCTAGCCAACAGAGTGAATGAATACACAACAAGCCTTTGCGTTCAGCCCTCGCTTTGTGCTGCCTTGCTATTGGTATTTGAGGCGGCGGTACCTGCTTTGGTGCCGCCCATCACAAGAGCAAGGAGGAAACAAGAAAGCAACAGGAACAGCCTATTAACGGACAGGACAGACGGACGGACAAAGAGACACAGCGGAAACAAAAAGGTCCAGGAGGGAGATAGACAACAAGCAATACACACCCTGACAATTAGATCTGGCGGTCACCGCCGCCGCCGCCGCTACAAAAAAAAAGAACAAAAAACAGGCTACATGCTTGTTTGCATAGGCCTTGGCTAAGAATCTAACGCATAAACACTAGCTCACCTCGCAAGTCCTACATCACGACATTTCCGATCGAGGGGCCATAGTATTGCCCAGGACCAGGCAAGATACAGAAAAGACAGACAAAGAAGACGAAGAGCTAAGAACAAGCATGTAACTTGGTTTGCCAACGGTCTACCGCTGCACAAGGTCCAAGGTTCAGGCAACGCAGCAAGCAGGCAGAAAGGGTAGCTCTACTTTATATTATTATTTTTTTCTTTTTCTTTTTTGAAGGGAGGAGGTCCATCATTCACTTTTTTGAGGGACAAGGCAAGCAGGCGATCTTGCAAGGACAAGCCGAGACGGACTTATTTATTCTTTGTCATCCACGGCATTACTCGTGGAGACAAAGACGGGATATTTACGAAGCAACAATGGCCTAACCTGGCCACTTTAGACTCGGGATCCTGGGGCCTTGGTTTATGGCCTTAGTTCTTGTCTTTTTACACCAAGATAATTGTGAGTTCTCATGCAGCTAGCCGTTGTACCGGACCAAAAGCTGTACTTGTGTCCACGCGCATGGACGTTGACTTGAAGGGGCTTGGATTATTACGCCCAAACGAGAGAAGAGAGAGAGAGAAAGAGAGAGGCAGAGAGAAAATAGCGCGTAGACAAGGTCGCGAACCAAACTTACAGCCTCGAATAGGGCGGACGTACAATAGCACAACTTGGGAAACGGTGGATGTTAAGAAGCAGGTACGCGCGACATACAGCACAAAAGAAACACCACACAAATATGGCCTGCCTGGCTTGACCTATATGGGCTTGGCCTGGGCTTGAACTGCATTGAGCCGGATTACTGTGGGTAGGTAGAGATTGGCTGGGCGGTGACGAAGGCATTGAAAAAGCAAGGTGACAAAGAACAAGAGGGCTTGAGGATGTCCCAGCGAATCACAAGCCAGAATGGCTGCTTGTAAGAGCTGAGGGAGAAGTGTACTTTGGTTTTGAACAAGGTGATATGCACAATAACAATGCACCACACAGACACATGCTTGTACACACCGGTAGACAATATACAATAAATAATAATTAGTACAACAGGAAGATATACGCCAAACCCTACACCCTATGCTTTTACGGGTCTTGGTACAAATCTTGTGTTTTCTTGTGCCTTGTGGCTAACCCAAGACAACGATTTTGTGCACTGAACAACAGAACGCGAACGAGCCAATCGTTTCCCATTTACTCAAGTTGCCGATGCCAATTTGTCTTGCTCTCGGGTTTTCGTAGAACTGGATCCAAATGCACAAACTTGATCACTGGCCACCAGAAGGGAACAGGCCAAACCACAGAGAAAGAAAAAAGAAAAAAGCAGTGGGCGAGACACTGCTGCTAAGAGAGGGGCAGGACGAGAACAACGGAGAGCAGAGGGGGAATGAAAGCAAAGAAGAAGAAAGAAGGTGCAGGAGAGCATAGAAGAGATTGAAATCGAGAGAGACAAGCTTAAAGACTGAGAGACACCTAGCAGCGCACAGGAGGTGCGTGCTACATAACGATGGAAGACGGCTGGGAAATGGGTAATGTAGCGGCGTAGATAGAATCAAACAGAAAGAGAGCGAGAGAGAGAGAGAGAGAGAGAGAGAGAGAAGAAAGAGGAGGGGGAGGGTGAGAGACAAGCAAAGAAGAAAAAGAGAACAAGACACAAGACAGGACAGGACAGGGCAAGCAGACACCCAGACAGACAGAAGACAAATCAGACAAGCAGGCAGACACGTAGATAGACATGTGTGCATGGGAGGAGTGGCCCATTGACTGGCTGTGGAAACAGCAAGCAGACAAGCCGCAGAGGCCAAGGCCAAGAGCACAAAGGCAGAGACAAGACAAGAACACGGGCACAGACGCAGAGGTATAGACAGACAGACAGAGAGAGAGAGAGGGAGGGAGGGAGAGAGAGAGAGAGAGGCAGGAGCAAACAGACGATTCGCACATAGATCACCTACGTAAACTGCATACATAGATAATTGGTAAACACACACGCACACAAACACATACACACGCGCACAGATAAACACATACGTAGCCGCTGGACCAACTAGCAGATAGCAAATGGCGGCCAATGGCATACAGCCAGCAGTATATGGGGATACAGAAAACGAGCAGCACATACACATACAGCGCACGTACAGCAGCCAGCAAGAGAGGCAGTCAATAGGACGCAGGACGCAGGACGCCAGGAAACCGAGGCCTATTACACAAACATGGGAGAGCAGGCGGCCGCACGCTCAGACCGCAAGGCCTATCAAGTCTAAGACGAAGGGCAAGATTGGGAACAGGGCCCCGAGGAAAAAGAAAAAAAAAGAAAAGAAGACAAAAAGGTGGCGGCGGAAGAGGGATGCAGAGAGAAGGCAGAAGAGGAAGAGAAACACAGGACAGGGGACAGCTACAGGAGACACAGAGACAGAGGGACGGAGATAGATGCATATGCAGAAAGAGAGCCAGGCCTGGCTGCTCTGAGGCAGACTGGGTGAACACGGCAAGAAGATTGAATAGACAAAGCAAAAGCTGTGTACGAGGTAGAAGAAGGAGATGCGACGTGCACAGAACAAGAGGGGACAGAGGGAGAGAGAAAGAAAGAAAGAAAGAGAGAGAAAAGCAGAAGGAAAGGAGGAAACGAAGGGAAGAGAGGATCCCTCTCTATCTTGCCCTCTCTCTCGCTCTGGTTCTCTCAAAGGAGGAGTAAGACTGAAAAGACTGAGCGCAGGTTTAGTGCGTGATTAACCAGAACAGCCAGCACAAGATACAAGCACAGGCACAAGACTGCGAATGTCGGATTTGGAGCATAGGGAAAAGAAAGGCAAGAGTAAAAGGGCCAGAATGAATACATGTAAGAGCCTGGATGTGCAAGTTTGAAAGTGCCTGCCGACCTGTCCTATTTCCCAGCGACTTCTGCCGTTAAGAAATAACGCACGCGGTGCTGGCTGCAATGGGTGGTTATCCCATACATATCGATGATTTTTTGTATTATGTATTATGTATTTTGTTCCTTATGTATGAGAGGGGCGGCTGAGCCCTGTAAGTCTGTGGATAGGCTACCTGGGCTAGATAAATACAGTGGGTAAGAAACAAATTCTGATTTGGCTACTTTATAGTAATAAAGCCACTAGTAGGTGTAGGTACCTATGTACCTTGGTATATAGCCAGCGCTCCTGCCTTGCGAATCACATGGGGGGGGTGGGCAAGTGAAGAGGGTGCGAAAGACGGGGAGGGTAGAGGGTGTCAGAATATACACAGGGGGGGTGTAGTTGATGAGAGAGTGCGTCTCTTCTACACCCAGGTGTGTACGGTGTGTGTGTAGTTAGTAGAACGCTCTTTACAACGTCTCGGCTTCCCTTAAATCGCCAGAGATCCCCTCTCTCCAGATATTCTTCACTTCCTGTTTCTTTGAGCACTTCATCATCACCATTATCACCAAGTCTTCTCTTCTTCTCGTCTTCTTTGTTCTTTATTTTTTTTTCTTTATTTTCTGATTGACATACAGCACAACACTTGGTTGCTTCTTGCTGTCACTCTCCTGACATCCTTTCTCTTAACTTATATATACCACGAGTGCTTGCATACCTCGTCGTCCCTCTTGACTACCCATTGTCCGCTTTTATATTTCTCTTCCCTCGCACATTCTGGTCTTCCACCTTACTGCTAGTCACTCTCTTGTTGACCTCTACGCGCACCACACGCTCTTTGCCCGCTTGGTTCTGAGTTTCATCGCCAACTCTACAGTCTCCCAACCTTCCTTGCACCACCTTCTTTTTTCTACACACCACACAGGTTGGTCTCTACTGCTCTTCTGCCTCTCCTCTTGACTTTCTTTTTGTTTTATTTTCTCCCCATGCACCAGTCCCGACTAACTCGCCATAGTCAGCCACAATGGACCCCAGCCAAATGTCCTACTTCATTTGCGACACCAAGTCCATGCCCATGCACGTCTATCACACTCTTCCTATGTCAATGTCAATGTCTATGCCCATGACCCCTATCTTCTCCAGACCAAACTCGTCCTGCTCGCCGCAAGCACCCACCCTGTACAGCAACGGTTCATCTATGACTCCCATGACTTCACCGCAGCCCATAATGTCCAAGCCTACTGTCGTTGTGGATACGGAGTTCGGCACCTCGCCCAACACACCGCCGCTCTCCATGTCCGGCAGTGCTATGAGCAGCCCCAACGGCGACATAATCCAGACCCCGATGAACACCATGAACCCCATGTTTTCGGGCATTGAGATTAAGGAGATGCCCACCCACTGGGCCGCTCACGTCTCTCCCCCTCACACCCCTTCCGGTAAGATGCACCGAACCACGTGAACGTAGAGACTTGCAACGACGCAACGAAGGCTAACCATTATTTGCTACTGCCAATAGGTTTCATGTCCTCCCAGAGCTCTGCTGCTTCTTCCTTCACTACCTGCCCTTCCCTCTCCCCTTCTCCCACTCCAGATGTGTCTGAGTTCCTGGACCCCAGAAACCTCACCGTCGCTGCTGCCTCCAACAGCCCCGCCTTGGTTGTTCCCATGGCTGAGGACCTGCTCAAGGAGGACTTCAGCAAGACTGAGCTGGATGGCACCAACTTTGAGCTGGATGGCACCGTTGACCACCTGTCGTTCGACTTGGAAAACGAGGTGGAGTTCAACTTTGCCAACATGGAAGCCTCTTTGGAGACTGGCCGCAGACCACGTGCCTGCACCGGTTCAAGCGTTGTCTCTCTGGGCCACCACTACTTCGAGAACGAGATTAACTTTGATGATACCTCGTTTGACTTCATGACGAACACGCCTGAGGTGGAGCACGATGTGCACCGCAACAAGAAGGCCAGAACCAGCCCCGGCCCGGCTTCTCTCACCATGGTTGGTGGCCTTGCCTCGCCCGAGAGTGCCGATTCCCGCTCGTCCACCTCCCCCGTGGCTGAGAACGCCAGCCCTCTGGCAGTGTCCAGCCCACAAGAGATGACGACGCTGGCATCGCCCACTTCCTCGGGCTCGCCCACCGCTGTGGCTGCTCCCTCATCGCGCCGTGGCCGCAAGCAGTCCTTGACCGAGGACCCTTCCAAGACCTTTGTATGTGACCTGTGCAACCGCCGCTTCCGCCGCCAGGAGCACCTTAAGCGTCACTACCGTTCTCTCCACACGCAGGAGAAGCCCTTTGAGTGCACTGACTGCGGCAAGAAGTTCTCTCGCAGCGATAACCTGGCCCAGCATGCCCGGACTCACGGCAGCGGTGCCATTGTTATGGACCTGATTGCAGATCAGGAGCAGCAGCATATGTACAATCCCCTTCTAGCAGCAGCAGCTGGCCAGGAGTTCTCGCGTTACGGAAAGGTCATGATGCAAATGTCGGCCGACATGTCGGCAACGGCTGGTATGGTGCAAGCGGATGTGATGGATGGTGGCAAGAAGAAGCGGAAGCGCAGCGAGTAAAGAAAAAGTAAGAAGCAACAAAGTGGCGCTCAGAAAAGATGTCTCTTTTCTGAGCTAGCCATCCCGACTTTTCTTTTCTTTATTTTTCCATTATATCTTATTAGACTCTTCTCTTCCTGCCTTCGATTCTTACGCTCACTTATCGTCGCCTCGCCTCTCAACTTCTGCACACCACACTCGCTTGAGGAACTGGACCTCACCGCCAGAAGACGCATCACGACCTTTACGACCAAACTTGTTTCTTCATCTCCGGGCCGGCCTTGGGCATGTTTCTGCTTGCTTGCTTTTCCTGCCGCGCATTATTGTTCCTGCCCCTGATTTTTCTTCTCTTCTTGTATCAATTCTTTGGGAGTCACGAGTCTTCTTGACCTTCTCTTGCTTCCGTTATACCATTTTTTTTTCTTTTTTCTTTTTCCTTTTTCCTTTTCACTTGTTAAAAAGAGCCATCACATGGCCTAAACTTTATACTGCTACAACACTGTAGTAAGAGGTGGACATCATCAACACGGCCGAAACTGGCTCATCGACACAAATTGCCTGAGTCTTGATTTCCTATAGGTGGTTTCTGGTGTTAATTGGTTTATTTGATTTTGGGGATTTCTTTATTTTTTCTTTATTTTTTCTTTATTTTTTCATTATATTTGAAATTTGCTTTTCTGTTTACTCGTACTATTTTTGTTCTGTTTTCCACAGCTTAGGAATCAGGTTGAATTACTTTGGCTTTTGTTTCCTCCTTCCCCAGCACAACTTTGGATATTTTGAATTTACAATTTTTTTTCTTTTTGGAACTTGCTGCATCTCTCGTGATTTGTCCTGAATCTGAGTTGTATTTTTTAATTTCAGTCGCATTTTTAATACGATATGCTCCCTACTTTGCGTGCGCCTAAATCGTTGTTGCTGCCCTGTCTCTATAGAGGGTGTGGGACTATAGCGTACAGCCGCAGGCGTCTTCGGGACTTGTCAGATATCAGTAAATACAGAATCCCCCATCGCAAGACAAAAGCGACAAAGCAGGCCATGTTTGTACACACACAGCCAGACAAAATAGCAGAAATTTGCTTCTGATGATGACTCAAGGGAGAAATAGAAGAAACAAACCGCCAAAGAAGGTAACTTGTCAACTGGCCTGCGCTTCGCTAGGGAGAACAGGGTGTCTAATCATCCCATCCCACCACGGCCTATGGGCAACGGAGACACCCTTCACTTCACCCCGCTCTTTGTTGTCCTTACTTTCTGATAGGAGAATGTCTCTGTGCATCCGGCTTTAAAGGACCCTCCTCACTTACGGCGAAGCATATGGCCGCCATTCACTCTTCTCTACACTCTTTGTCTTCCTCAGGCTTCGGGCTTTAGGCTGAGAGAGAGAGAGAGAGACAAAATACAGAGCGAGCGTGCGTGGCCGCCCTCTTGAAGGGAGAGTTTTTCTTTTTCTTTTCTTCTTTCTGCTTCCTTTTTTCTTCCCTTCTCTTCCTTTTTCTACTGGTCCAGTTAATGCAAGGGCCCTACACCTGCAAGAAAGGACAACAAGGGCGAGAAACTATAAGCCATCTAAATCTGGGAAAGAAGCAGCATCGACAACTACAGTGCAAGAATGAGAGCATGGGGGACATGTGGGCCGGAAAATCACCATGTAGATTCATGTCGGCGACTTACACCGAAGCATAAGGGTGCCGGCGAATGGAACACTCACTCAGAAGCCAAATTGCAGGCACACAGCACATTTGTTAGAAATGTTCCTGTTTCTGTTGCTGTCTCTGTCTCTCCTGCCTCCCCTCACGTCTTGGCGGGTCGGCTTTGCTCTGCCTGCTCTGCCTTCTCTGTCTGTTGTCTCTTTGCATCTCCCGAAGTGCCCCCCTCTTATCTTTTGTTGTCTTCTCCATGGCCCGCCTTTCGCACTTGTATTGATCCACTACTACGGCTCCGCTTCCCCCCTCCTCTTTGTCGCGATTCTGCCGGCTGGCTTCTTGCAATTACACCCCCCCTCTCCGTTTTAGCGCTCGCTGGTTTACCGCTGCAACGCGGCTTAGCGAATAAGGCACAAAAGCCCAAGAACTTAAGACAATTTGCTGAATACTGCTACCTAGACTGCCCCATAATGCTTTGCATGCAACATTGTGATGTACCGCCAGATGTGAATGGATCCCAAGAAGAAAAAGAAACAACAGAAGGACACCTTTCAGAGACAATATGAAAAGCTGGAGCCTCTAATAAGAGATACAAGCAGGCTGGCAGGGATGAGAGGGGAGGGGAAGCAAAAAGGGCCGCCTTCTTTCCTACTCCTCCTGTCTTCTTTTTTCTCCCTGAATTCCTATAGTGACTAGCGAGGTCAGATGGATATCTAGATCTGATCAATTCCGAGCTGTCATTTGTAGCCTTGCTCAGGTCTCTGAATAACTGATGCTTAGGAAGAGCATGAGTTTGGAATAGAGACATACGGGACGCGAGGAGGCGAAGAGAGGTCTAATGACCGAAAGGAAAAAGAAAAAAACAAGTACACAAAAGAAACGGGAGACAGGACGAGGGAGCATGATGGAGTAAAGCAGACAAAAACAAGCAGGTCTCGCCGCCGCCATCGCCAAAAAAGAAATACAGAACGGAGATAGCCTGCGCAGCCATGCTGTTGCGGCTAAGGGAAGCCTGGAAAAGCAAGAAAACAACAGCCCGGCCTAGACCAAGCTTGCACGTGTCAGGACAAAGTGGAATTAGAGTGCAGACTTTCGAATTAGAATAGTCCGCGTCCTAAATGAGCAAACTACAGAGACGCCCCAACCTGCAGTGCGAGGTCAAAACTGGGCGGAATCCGTTCCAGAGCCGGTCTGGCATATCAGTAAGGCCATTCATTGGTCGAACGCTGAGAACACCATGCATGAGAAGACTGGAAGACTGAAAGGACCAAGGCGAGGTGAAGGCAGATGCACACTTGCAAGTTGGTATTTCCTTTCTCTTGAGGCCACTTTAGTTGCATTTTTACATCCGTTGGGCAGCAATCCACCCAGCCATAGCGCCAAGGTGGGCTGAAGAGGCCTTGGTCGTGAAGTGGGCGTTAATGTTATAGCATATTAGCAATAACGATAGTAGCAATATGAGCGGTCAATGTTAAGACGGGCGATCAACTGACTTTGGCGGGCCTATCTATTCCCAGGCGTCCCACTACTCAGCTCACTTGAAACCCCCAGCCCGGGTTATGATCAATGACATATTGTTTGTAAGCATAGTTTGAGACCTTGCTTCCTGAAATATACACGCTGATATGCGTAGTGAGAAGAAATAGTTGCAGCCATCTATGCATAAGAGAATAGAGGATTCCACATTAAGTAATCCCAGAAGACACAGGAGACAACAGTTGAGACATACTGAAGCGCTAGCATGCAGCCAACATAAAACATCCAAAAAGAAAATATCAGACGGATGGGTAAGATGAGAGAGGAAGAGCATGGGGTCTGGGCGGCCGGGGGCTTCCGTGGTGCCGGTTGGTGTTGTTAAGGATATACGTACCATAGAAAGGACACGAAGGCAGCAGCATAAAAAGCAACAAAAAAGCAAAAAAAAAAAAAAAAAAGGGAATTAGAAAAAGCAAAAACGACCGGAAATTCCTGCAGCAAAAAAAGAGACTGGCACGAAAAGAAAACATGACCGGCTCCCGGAATCTCTTCCACGGCGTGCTATAACCATACCTAATGGAGCGAAGCGGGGGCGCTGTCCACCAACAGGCCACCTGCTGCCCCTCAGAAATCCAAAGCAAGGCTGTCTTGTCTCTGACTACTCGCGCTGCCCTTCTGCTTCTCACCTATGTCTAGATGGCCAACCAAGCAAACAAACCTGTCACATTTTGCTTTTTTCGATGTCTTTGATGTAGTCACTCAGTAAGCATTTTTCCTTTTGTTTACATGTGTTTCCTGGCGCTTTCATGTCGCAGTGTGTATCAGCTCTTTACGGTCGACGTGTTCTATGGCTTTTTAACTTACTCACTAATTTGCGAGAGGTCTTGGGTAGATGAGTGACGGGTCTTTTCTTTTCTTTTTTTTCTCTTTTTTCTCTTCGTTCCCTGTCTCTGATTGTTCTTGATTTCTCGTCTGTGGTCGTTTGGAGGTTGTGAATCTGCAGCTATCAACGAGGACTGCATTGGGCTGCCGGTGTGGCTCCATGCAAGACGAAAAGTCTGCGTGCAGCGCTGTTGTTGAGACGGGGCGGGCCGGGCGTGATGCGGTGTAGTCTTCATACAGCGGTGTAGGCGGAGCTGTCTTGGCGGGGGTGCAGAGATGCGATATATCATAATGTCTGTAGTTGCGACGAGCATGAAATTTGACGGCATATTTTGATTGACACTGACGTTGTGCCAGTACCAAAACTTTTAATTCAACTTGGATATATTTGGCATCGGCCAACAAACTTGCGGTGCCTTTTCAAGGGCCAATAGCGGCTCCGATTTTCGTTCCCGAAGCTGGAAATCGGAGCTTCGCATCACGTCCTCTGTGGCGCAATTGGCTAGCGCGTCTGACTGTTAGACTCTCCTTCTACACCGGAAGGTCAGCAGCAATCAGGAGGTTGACAGTTCAAGCCTGTCCGGAGGAGGGTTCAATCCACCATTTTTTTTTCTCAACTTGCATATCTTTCTCGGGTTTGATGCCCTTTTTCTTTCTACTCTCTCTATCTCTCCCTTGGTTCTCTGGGTCCCAGGACATGTCGGCCTGGAGGGGAACGAACTTGCCGACGCACAAGCCAAGTTGGGATGCCGTGGATGCAACCGCGAACCCCGC